>CM064513.1:3339582-3435239 GCA_032716605.1 Paralithodes platypus | reverse complement strand
AGAGAGAGAGAAAGAGAGAGAGAGTGAGAGAGTATATGAGACTGAGCGACTAATTGTACTTCAGTGACATCTCTTGAGTGTTGTTAAGGGGGGATGGTTCACTTTTTGGCCGATTTTTGTAAGTATTCATTATTTTTCTAGTTTCCTCCCTAGACCTCCATCAAACTAAAAAAAACAAAAAAAAACATCCATTAGATCCCCCTTCTAGATTAATTTGTATATTTTTTCGGTAGAAAATTCTTCCAACATTACAGGCTCACTCTTGTTCGCCAGGGAAAAAATCGACACCTCATAGCAACGAAAGGTTCTAAATATTGAAGAAGAAATGAGGAGAAAGGTCTTAAAATCGGACAACCTGAGGGGGGCAACCATCTTAACATCTGAAAACTAATGGGGCTAAACATGAGGGAGAAAGTGGTCCAGAAAACCGGCCCATCCCCCCTTAATCAATATTGTCTACGAGTATTACATATAGTTTTAACCTGACGAAATTGCACTTGCTCGCTTCGGGCTAGAGAATGGTTGATTGGCTGATGGTATTTTGTGATGTATTTCTTGTGATTGTGCAACTGACAGCTGTTGTTAGAACACACTACTACCAGCCAATCAACTTACAGTAGAGTTCTCAAGCCCAAAGCGAGAAGTGTACATATGCCAAGTAAAAATATAATAAAAATAAAACAAAATATATATAATACTATTAAAATATAAGTAAGAAAGATAAATAAATAATCAAATATATATATATAATAATAATAATATTAATATCATCCAAAACATATATGCTATAAGATATATTATATATAGTATTATATATATATATATATATATATATAATAATATTAATATATAACAAATATAAACAAACACACAAATAAATATATAAGTAAATAAATATTAATTTGTTTGGTATTCTCGAGTCTAATTACGATGTTATCGGTGGAGTTTTGATTATGATGCAAACTTATATGGGTGGATGGGACTCATTAGCCTTGATCGGCTACCCATCTAGGGGAGACAATCTTATACAAATCTGGGTGGATGGGACTCGTCAGCCTTGGTCGGCAACCTGTCTAGGGGAGTAAACCTGATACACATCCGTTAATGATATCTAAGTGTAAGGCAGGTTAGTGGATGGACTAGCCGAACACCACTGTAGAAAAATAGTGCTAACAAGATGCATAGAGGGGCTCGGAGTCAGACTGATCCGAAATTGAGTGGTCAATCCCGTAAGTCCTTCAGTAAACTGGCTCGGGTTGTCCCTCTTACAGGGAATAGGAACGCTTGGGGCATTCTTTGTATGGCCACTCTCATGAAGGGGAGCAAGGCGTCCGGTAATAGATAGATAGATAGATAGATAGATAGATAGATAATATATAATACTTAGTCCATTATTTATACTTAGGCCATTATTTATACTTAGGCCATTATTTATACTTAGGCCATTATTTATACTTAGGCCATTATTTATACTTAGTCCATTATTTATAATATACTTAGGCCATGTAGTTATACTTAGGCCATTATTTATACTTAGGCCATTATTTATACTTAGGCCATTATTTATACTTAGGCCATTATTTATACTTAGGCCATTATTTATACTTAGGCCATTATTTATACTTAGGCCAGTATTATTTATACGTAGGCCATTTATTTATACTTAGGCCATTATTTATACTTAGGCCATTATTTATACTTAGGCAATTATTTATACTTAGTGTGTTATTTTTACTTAGGCCATTATTTACACTTAGGCCATTATTTATACTTAGGCCATTATTTTTACGTAGGCCATTAGTTATTACTTTAGGCCATTATTTATACTTAGGCCATTATTTATACTTAGGCCATTATTTATACTTAGGCCATTATTTATACTTAGGCCATTATTTATACTTAGGCCATTATTTATAGTTAGGCCATTATTTATACTTAGGCCATTATTTATACTTAGGCCATTATTTATACTTAGGCCATTATTTATACTTAGTCCATTATTTAATATGTGTATGAAGGAAAAAAAATACTTTGGCATCTGAGTATACGATACATATTGACCCTTGAACCTGACTGTACAGTGGGCCAAATAAATACAGTCACCAAATCAATTACACGGTAACACACCAAGGGTATTAAGGGGAGTTTTATAGTCGATTCCCTAGACTTCCATCAAGCTTAAAATTACTCCCCCTTGACCCCCTTTCAAGGTAAATTTGTAAATTTTTCGGTAGGAAAATGTCCCGGTCAAAGGCCGGTTCCCCTTAAATTACAGGCTCGCTTTCGCTCGCCAGGAAGTAAAAATTCGGACACCTAAATGGCCACGAATGGATCTTAACACATTTGACCAGAAATGGGGCGAGGGTTCTTAAAATCGCCAAACTAATGGGGCAAGCGTCTTTAAATCTCACATGCAATGGGGCTAAACATGAGGGAGAAAGAGGTTCAGAAAAAAAACTCCAGGTGGAAATCTCCCCTTAAGGGAGCTCAGACGGTTTTGTTAATTTACTGGTTCGGCTCAATGGTTTAAAGAGGTTTAGTTTGTTATCTAAACCTCTATCAAACTTCCTCTTCGAATACAGGCGAACGATACGCTCGCCAGGAAAAAATCGACACATAAATGGCACGAAAGGTCTTAATATTGGCAAAGGAATGGGGCAAAAGGTGTGAACATCGCCAAACTAATGAGGCGAATGTCTTGATATCTCATACCTAATAGGGCTAAACATGAGGGAGGAGGAGGACTCGAAAAAACAACTGCCTCCCCTTAAAGTGGAACCCTCTTCTCCCTCATACTTAGCACCCATTAGTTTTGAGATTTGAAGGCGTGCACCCCATTAGTTTTAAGACCTTTCGTGCCCTTTACGTGTCGATATTTAAACGATAGTATTAGGAACAGGAACAGGAAGGGTATGTGGAACTCAGAGGGTTAATTGAGATGGTATTAACCCTTTTGATACCCACAGATCCTTCCTAAGTTGCATAAAATCGCCTAATGATGGCCAGAATAAAATGCCAAAACGTGTCAAGGATCTGTGGGAGTTAACCCCTTCTGTACCGACGCCGTCTTTTTCCTTTTATTTCAGCTATATTCAGAGGGTTTTGTGCAGCTTAAGAAGGATCTATGGTGGTAAAAAGGTTAAGTGAGATAGTTCGAAACCTGTTAATTGCTGGAGGCCCTTTCTAAACTACATAAAATCGTCTAATAGTAGCCAGAATATAGTTAAAAGGACGTCGTCGGTACAGAAGGGGTTAAAGGATTAATTGAGATCCTATTTACCCCTATACTGTAATTAATTGAGATCCTATTTACCCCTATACTGTAATTAATTGAGATCCTATTTACCCCTATACTGTAATTAATTGAGATCCTATTTACCCCGTCTACTGTAATTAATTGAGATCCTATTTACCCCTATACTGTAATTGAGATCCTATTTACCCCTATACTGTAATTAATTGAGATCCTTTTTACCCCTATAGTGTAATTAATTGAGATCCTATGTAACATAATGTAATTAATGAGATCCTATTTATCCCCCTATAGTGGAATTAATTGAGATCCTATTTACGCCCTATACTGTAAAGATAATTGAGATCCTATTTACCCCTATACTGTAATTAATTGAGATCCTTTTTACCCCTATACTGTAATTAATTGAGATCCTATTTACCCCTATACTGTAATTAATTGAGATCCTATTTACCCCTTCGTGAAGTAATTGAGATCCTATTACCCCTATATGAATTATGGATCCTATTTACCCCTATACTGTAATTGAGATCCTATTTACCCCTATACTGTAATTAATTGAGATCCTATTTACCCCTATACTGTAATTAATTGAGATCCTATTTACCCCTATAGTGTAATTCACAGCGATCACTTATAAACTGCATAAAATATTCTAATGTTAACCAAAATAAACTGTCAAATCGTGTCATAATCCTGAAGGGGTTAAGGGAGCCCACCTCGCTTTTTTTCTCTTTCTCTCCCTCTCTCTTTGGCTTGTATCCAATCGGCCCCATTCATTCAGGCCCTACTGTTTTAAGACGCTTACCCCCATCCAGGTGTCAATATTTTCCTGGCGAGCGGTAGCGAGCCAGCATATATATATTTTTGTTTTGACAGAAAGCTAAATTTGTACATTTTTCGATAGGCCGGACTTCTCCATACAATGCTGGCTCACTATCGTTCGCCAGGAAGAAATCGACACCTGGATGGGGATAAACGTCTTAAAACAGTTGGCTGAATGGGGCCGAATGGATACAAGCCAGAGAAAGAGAGATAGATAAACAAATCAGGTGACCCCCCTTAAATCAGGTGACCCCCCTTAAATCCTGTGCCCCCTTAATCAGGTACCCCCCTGAACTCGTGACCCCCCCTTAATACTGTGCCCCCCTTAAAGTCAGGGGACCCCCTTAATCGGTACACCCCTTAAATCAGGTGACCCCCCTTAAATCAGGTGACCCCCCTTAAATCAGGTGACCCCCCTTAAATCAGGTGACCCCCCTTAAATCAGTACCCCTCCCCCTTAAATCAGTGACCCCCTTAATCCGGTGACCCCCCCCCTTAAATCAGGTGACCCCCCCTTAAATCAGGTGACCCCCCCCTTAAATCAGGTGACCCCTCTTAACTCAGGTGACCCCCCCTTAAATCAGGTGACCCCCCCTTAAATCCATGTTTCCCACCTTAAATCAGGTTCCCCCCCTTACATCCGGTGGACCCCCCCCTTAATCAGGTGACCCCCCCTTAATCAGGTGACCCCCCCTTAATCAGGTGACCCCCCCTTAATCAGGTGACCCCCCCTTAATCAGGTGACTCCCCTGAACAGTCCGGTGACCCGCCACCCCCTTAAATCAGGTGACCCCCCTTAAATCAGGTGACCCCCCCTTAAATCAGGTGACCCCCCCTTAAATCAGGTGACCCCCCCTTAACCTAATATTGAAGGTTATTAGGTTGGGTAAATATTTGAAGTGTGTGTGAGTCTGGTTACATTGAAGTGTGTGTGAGTCTGGTTACATTGAAGTGTGTGTGAGTCTGGTTACCATTGTTAATTGAAGTGTGGGTAGTCTGTTTACATTGAAGTGTTGTGTAGTCTGGTTACATTGGTAATTTTGAAGTGTGTTGTGAGTCCTGGTTTACATTGAGTGTGGTGTGAGTCTGGTTACATTGTTAATTTGAAGTGTGTGTGAGTCTGGTTACATTGAAGTGTGTGTGAGTCTGGTTACATTGAAGTGTGTGTGAGTCTGGTTACATTGAAGTGTGTGTGAGTCTGGTTACATTGTTAATTTGAAGTGTGTGTGAGTCTGGTTACATTGAAGTGTGTGTGAGTCTGGTTACATTGTTAATTAGTTTAGTAGTGAGTCTGGTTGGACATGAGTGTTGTGGTGGAGTCTGGTTACTTGTAATGGAGTGTTGGGGTGTGAGTCTGGTTAATTGAAGTGTGTGTGAGGTCTGGGTGGGTGTACATTGTGGGTTGTGTGTGAGTCTGGTTTCCATTGAAAGTGTTTTGAGTCTGTTACCATTGTTTAATTAGTTTGGTTGGGGGTGCTGTGGGTGTGGGTGTGTGGTTGTGGTGTGGGTGTGTGGGTGGTGTGTGGGTGCTGTGTGTGTTGTGTGGGTGTTTATCTGAGAGTGTGGTGTGTTGTTATTGTACGTGTGGTGTGTGTAGGTAGATAGGTATGGGTGTGTGAGGGTTTGCGTGTATGTGAGTGTGTGTGTGACAGGTAGATAAATATGTATGTGTGTGCGTGTATGTGTGTGCGTGTGTGTATGTGAAGGTAGATACTGTAGGTCTGTGGTGTGTGTGTAAGTGTATGTATGTGCGTATATCTTTGTATGAGAGAGAGAGAGAGAGAGAGAGAGGGGATGCGTTGAGAGGATAGGACGGGGCAGAGAGAGAGAGCAGAGAGAAGGAAGCGGATGAGAGAGAGAGAGAGATAGAGCATAGAGAGAGAGAGTGAGAGAGAGAGAGAGAGCAAATAGAGATGATGAGAGAGAGCGATAACAGAGAGAGAGAGAGAGAGAGAGAGAGAGAGAGAGAGAGAGAGAGAGAGAGGAGTCGGGAAGATTTAAAGGTCATAATTATTATAAGTTTTGTCTCATTATTCAAACTTTATGCAGAGATCGCCGCCTATTGGTTCTGATGCCCGTTGTCTCTCCACCTAGCCTCATTATCACTATTGGTTCTGATGCCCGTTGTCTCTCCACCTAGCCTCATTATCACTATTGGTTCTGATGGCCCAGTGTGTCTCTCCACCTAGCAGCCTCATTTATCCCTATTTGGTTCTGATGCCCGTTGTCTCTCCACCTAGCCTGATTATCACTATTGGTTCTGATGCCCGTTGTCTCTCCACCCTAGCAGCCTCATTATCAATAGTTGTGTTCCTGGGATGGCCCGTTTGTTTCTTCTTTCTTCTTTTCTCCACCTAGCCCTCATAGCACTATTTGAGATCCTGAATTCCCGTTTCTCTCCACCTAGCCTCATTATCACTATTGGTGTTCTGATGCCCGTGTTCTCCCACCTGAGCCTCATTATCACTATTGGTTCTGATGCCCGTTGTCTCTCCACCTAGCCTCATTATCACTATTGGTTCTGATGCCCGTTGTCTCTCCACCTAGCCTCATTATCACTATTGGTTCTGATGCCCGTTGTTTCTCCTCTCCACCTAGCCTCATTATCACTATTGGTTCTGATGCCCGTTGTCTCTCCATCTAGCCTCATTATCACT
This sequence comes from Paralithodes platypus, assembly GCA_032716605.1. NCBI lineage: Eukaryota > Metazoa > Arthropoda > Malacostraca > Decapoda > Lithodidae > Paralithodes > Paralithodes platypus. Next base: position 3,428,504 of record CM064513.1, on the reverse strand, counting down.
ATTGGTTATGATGCCCGTTGTCTCTCCACCTAGCCTCATTATCACTATTGGTTCTGATGCCCGTTGTCTCTCCACCTAGCCTCATTATCACTATTGGTTCTGATGCCCGTTGTCTCTCCACCTAGCCTCATTATCACTATTGGTTCTGATGGCCCGGTGTCGTCTCCAATGACCTAGCCTCATTATCACTATTGGTTATGATGCCCGTTGTCTCTCCACCTAGCCTCATTATCACTATTGGTTCTGATGCCCGTTGTCTCTCCACCTAGCCTCATTATCACTAGGGGCATCATTATCTAAATCATTAACCCCTTCTGTACCGGAGACGTCCTTTAAGTGGTATGCTAGCTATATTTCGACGATTGTGTGCAGTTTAAGAAGGATCTGTGGTAGTAAAAAGGGTTAAGTGAGATAGTTGGAAGCCTGTTGTCAATTGGCGGGAGGGCCCCTTTGGTAAAGACTTAATAACATGATCGCGGGTTTAATAGAGCGTGTGCAAGCGAGAGTTAAAAGACTGGGTAACCGGTTGTTAGAGATAGGGAGGGGCCCGGTTAAATCATCATCAGTCATTTTTCATCATTATCATCATCAACCTATTGTTCATTTATCTTCCACCCATCTTCGTAGCTTCCTTCTTTTCGTCTTTCTTCATTCCAACCGCCCTCCCCTTCCCCCTCCTTCTCCTCCTTTTTCCCCCTTCCTCCTGAATCCTCAATCCACCAACATTGTTCATTTCCCCCTCCTACTCCCGTTTCCACCCTTCTTTTCCTTCTTCCTCCCCTCCACCCTTCTTCTTCCTCCTCCTCCTATCATCATCATCATCATCATCGCGAAATCTTTTATCTTACCGTTTTCAACAACCATATTCTTCATCATCACTAAAGTCATCATCATCATCATCCTCGTTATCTTTACATTCCTCCTCGACTTCGTTATCACTAGAATCATCATCATCATCGTTCATAGCATTTCTCTTAAACCCCTTCCTCTCCCGTATTCACTGTTCAAGTGCAATTAGCCAAAAAACAAATCAAAAAAATTATTATCAAAATTGGATAATGTGCCCTTTCACAAACTACTAATTACAATGTTTAAATTGAACACTAAATTTAACCCACACTGTACCGGTGACGTCTTTTTATTACACTTATCCCCTGGCCTAATATTGCCGAACATTTTAGTATATGCAGGGGATAGGGTGGGACGTCCTACCCATACAAAAAAAAAAAAGGCTACAGACTATCTCAATTAATCCTTTAAGCTACCATATATCCATCTTAAGCTTCATGAAATCGCCTCAATATAGCTGGAATCATATGCAAGTCACCGGTACAGAAAGGGTTAAGGGGGACTTGCCTGTTTTTTTATCCAAACTCAGAATGGTCGACTTTTAATGTCTGTGGAAAGCACGCCTCCCTCTTGTACATGCAGTTCCCCTTGACCTGACTTTCCTCTACAGGGCCGTCACTAGGTCACAGGAAGAGGCCTTTACTTGTAGCCTCTGGTTGTACAGGGTGGGACACAAGTTATTTACCAACCCCACACTGTGGGGCATGTTGACTTTGGGCCAGATTGGTCAATTCCGGGTTACCGGGTGATGTCGGATTCCTTTGTCAATAAATATTGAAAAGCTGGGGTCATATCAAACAGTTAAAAGTTATGATTATTTTGTTATGTGTTTCTAGATAATGGAATACATAACAAAAACATAACAATAATAATACCTACACACACACACACACACACCCCACATGCAAAACACCAATGTGACTCATCCAATGTCACCAGGCCATTCACACACAAGCGAAAACTGGATCATTAAGCTCATTGATACTGTACACTCTAGACCATATGTTCAAAAAACTGTTAATGCTACATCCATATAATTTAACGAAAATTCCTGCTTCTCCCCCATAGCAGTGCCAGCAAAAAAAACAACAACACCACAAAAACCCCTACCCCTAAACTCGAACTTCAGGACACTCCTTCAAGGGGGCACAACCCTAACTCGCTTCTCTTCTTTCTAGCTTCTGCAATGATATGTATAAGAATCACAACAATTGTATGAATCTGTATCTGGAAGCAACACTAAACAAATTGTATCCTAAAAACATCACCACAATGCATAAAATTCTCCATGAAGAAACAAACACGATCATCTCAATTGCTTATAAGTTATGTGGCCGTAGCTCAACCTAACAGCTAAATCCTATTCCTCTGCCAGATGTTTAACATCTATGACTTGTTAGCATTGGCACCTGGGGTAACTAAAAAACAAACAAACAAACAACAAATATATACCGGTATATATATATATAATATACAGTATATAAGAAATAAAGGGGATGATTCTAATTGTTGTGGTGTTGCTGGCTGGGTGGGCTGGGGTGGTGATAATGGTTGTTGTGGTGTTAATGGCAAGGTGGGTGGTGGTGGTGATAATGGTGCAGCTCCACAACACTTCCAGGAACTCCAATTGGTGGACAGAGGCAGCCTATTGTGGTGTGCGGGGTTTTGTTGTCCCACCCTCATTACCTCACTACCTGCAGCTCGCTCTGTCTTTCTCTTGTCTCTCTCTGTGTGTCTCTCTCTCTCTCTCTCTCTCTCTCACATCTATCTTACACACACACACACACACACTCATTGTTCTTACTCACACAAATACTCTCTCTCTCTCTCACAAATACGGTAATCCTCTCCCTCTCACATAATGCACACACCCTCTTTCCCTTTCACTCACACTACCCTCTCTATCACTTAGTTTCTCTCTCTCTCAGACACACACGAATACACGATCTCTCTCTTTATCTCTCTCACATACACACATGATCTCTCTCTCTCCCAATACCCCCCCCCCCCTCTCTTTGTCACACACTCACTCATTCTCTCTCCTATCGAGCCTCCAAACAAAAAAATCCCTCGTCCTTTCACATGGCCTCACTTTTTCTTCTCTCTTCTCTGTGTATCACTTGTGTTTTATGGCTTGTTTCTCTCCTCCTCTCTCTCCTTGAACTATTACCCTTTTTTCCCGTTGGCGAGTTGGTGAATAGTGCACTTATATTTTTATTAGCAATTTTAATCCAACGAAGTATAAATATATCATGCTAGATACCACCAAACAATTGTAGTCAACTGCTTACAGGCTTCATCAGGTCACTAACTTAAAAAGATTAACAGTGAAATATTATATACAAAAATTGCTCCTCCTTAAAACGATATGATCCGACCTCTTGTAGGTTATTATAATATTATGTTAAATATTTGTTGTTATATCGAGGATTTTCCTTGCTTTTTGCCATTCTCGAGCACTGTAGTTTAGTTTGACCCCTAGGCGAACAAGAACGCTTTTCCAGACTTCCTTCAAACTTAAAAAGTTCCCACCCAGGCCCCCTTCAATCTAAATTTGTACAATGTTGTGGTGCACTATGGTTAGTGCGAGCTAGTGTCAATGTGCTTGCTTCACCTGACCCACTGCGGTTTGATGATAAGGTACTGAAAATATTATATAATTTAGTCATGTGTGTATTTTGATTTTTTACTTATATATTTATATATTTATATATTTCTGTATTTATTTGTATACAATGTCATGGTGTGCTCTGGTTCGTGTGAGGTTGTTGTTGTTGTTGTTCCCTAAGCTGCCTGGCCGAACAGCCCCGAGTCCCTGAGGAAGGCCATGGCCACGATCGGGCTTTCCCACAGAGCTCATATTGAGTGTAGATTGTGTTGTTGGTGTAAGTGGTTGTGTGAATTGCAGTCTTCTATGATGTGTTTAATGGTATGGGGTGCTGTGTTACATCCCGGGCAGACGTCGACGACGGAGTCATCCAGTCTCTTCTGATAGCTCAGGAGAGCTGGATGGTGTCCGCATCTCAGCCTGGCCAGGTGGACTCTGTCCTCCCGAGGAAGGGAGGATTTGGAAGGATGGATTTCGGGAGGTCGTGCTTGCAGCTGCGTGTTGTCTGTGAGTGAGTGGATGGATCGGCGAGAGATGTGAGTATGTACGGTATGTGCTTCTGGAAGTTGGTTCGGGGTGGACAGGGAGGGAGAGAGGATAGTAATTGTGTGTGATACCGTGTGCTGGTGTTGTTTGGATATTTCTTGGTGTCTGTGGGTGTGTTGCCATGTAGTTTAGTGGGTGGTCCTGGTTCGTGGAGGCTGCTGCCAGGAATTGAGTGCCTCTCATGTCCAGATAGTCTTTGACTTTGAGGATTTTGGTTTCTTGATGTAGGTGATCTGTGGGTGCAGTAGCTGTGCAGCCTGTAATGATCTTTAGGGCTTTGTTTTGAATAGTCTGTAAGGTCTTATGATGTGTTTCAGCTAGGTTAGAAGCCCAGGCTGGGCTTGCGTATTCCATCACTGATCTTATGTATTGTTTATATACTGTGGAGGTAGTTTCTTTGTTGTGTCCAAATTTTGTGTGAGCAAGTGACCTGAGGGCGTTAAGTCTGGGTGTCAGTTTCTTTTTAATATTTGTGGTGTGCTGTTTGAATGTCATATGAGTATCATATGTTACTCCTAGGATTTTGGGTGTGTGTGTATGTGTTAGGGGTGTGTTGTTTATGGTGAGTTGAGGGATGTATTCGTGTTCTCCTGTCCAGCTTGTGAGCAGGGTTGCGGTGGATTTGGCTGGAGCTAGATTAAGTCTGTTTGTAGTGCACCAGCCTTGTAGTGTGTTGAGATAGGGTTGAAGGAGATCTGTTGCTCTGTTTGGGTCATGGTGGGTGCATGTGAGTGTTATGTCATCTGCATAGGAGGCTAAGTTTATTTGGGGCATATTGGGTGTAGTTATATCGTGCATGTACAGATTGAAGAGTGCGGGCGATAGGACGGATCCTTGTGGGACTCCGTTTGGAAAGTTTCTGATTTTAGATGACTGACCGGCAAAAGATACGTGTGCACATCTGCCTGCTAGGAAGTTGGCCAGCCACCTTTTTGTGTTGTTGTGCATGTTTGTGTTGTAGATTTTGTTTGTTAGGTTGTGGCGGGGGATGGCATCAAAGGCTTTACTAATGTCGAGTGTGGCTAGTAATGATCTGTGTGGTGGTCTAGCTGAGTTGATGCCGTCAAAAGCTCTTTGTGTAAGGTCTGTGAGAAGTGTTTGTGGAGTGCAGTGGCCTAAAGCCATGTTGTGTTGGAGCTAGGGGTAGGTCGGGTGTAATTAGTTGTAATACTAGGCGTTCCATGACTTTGGAGGGGGTGCAAAGGAGTGTGATGGGGCGGTGCGAGGAGGGTAGCGTGGGGTCTTTGTTGGGTTTGGGGAATGTGATGATGATACCATGCTTCCAAATGTCTGGTATTGTGTTGTGTGAATAACTGTAGTTTGATATTTTAGTGAGTGCTTGTATGCCTTGTGGTCCCAGGTGTCTGAGGTGTACTGTATGTTGCTTATGTTGTCTAGGCACAGGTGGGTGAGTGCTTGAGATTGTTGATGATATGCTTTGTCTGGTGATTGGTGAAGGGTGTATATTCAGGGTCTGTGGGGAATTGTCTCTTACGTCGGATGACACGTCGGTCGTCTTTGTGAGGTTTTAGGTGGCTGACATGTGAGAAGTGATTGATAAGAGTGTTTGCTTGTTGTTTACATGATGGAGTAGAGTCTGTTGTTGTGATTGCAGCATGTGATTGTGTGGTGTTGCTGTTGGAAAGTGTGATGCTGTTTAGTGTTTTGTAGAGTTTTTTGGGGTTTGTTTTGTGATCAAGTGTTTGTAGGAAGTTATTCCAATTTAGTTTTTGTTGTTCTTGTATTTTGTTGTTAGTCTGGGTGTTTAGTGCTTAGATTTGTTGTGTGATGTCTTGTGTGTGGGGTGCTGGGGAGTGTTTCAGTATGTCGCGTTGTCTGATGAGGTTTTGAATTTCTGGTGTGAAGTTGGGGTTGTGTCTTTTTCTGTTACCTCTTGGAATGTTATATTGTCAGCATTTTGGATAGTTTTATTGAGTTTGTGTACAAGCATTGTTGATGTTAGTGATGGGTGTACTGTTTAGAGTTGTGAAGTGTTGTTCTGTCTCATTTGTGAATGCTTCCCAGTTAGCTCTTTTATAATTGGTGTATGTGTGTTTGTGGCTAGCTGGGGTGAGTGGTTTTGGTGGAGATAATGATTGGGAGGTGGTCAGAGCCTAAGGTTCTGACCACCCTCCAGGATGTTGTGGGGGCGAGTTCTGGGGAGCAAAAGGTGATCTCTGGAGATGATGGGTTATAGAGGGCTTGGTGGGGAATATGGGTATGTTGATGGATGTCGTTAAGGATGATGAGGTTATCAGTTTGGTTTTGTAGTACCAGCCCCCTGTCTGTGTCAGGGTTGTCGACAAACCAGGCCGACGTCTTGGCGTTGAAGTCACCACCCAGGATGATATGTGGGGTGTTTGTGATGTGTTGTAAGTGTGGTCTGCATTCATTTGGTACTGTAGGGGATGTTTGGGGAGGGATGTATGTGTTTATGATGGTTATGTTGGAGTTGGAGTTGTTATGTTGGAGTGTCAATGTGCTTGCGGTTTTCTGATAAGCTACTGAAAAAATTATATATTTAGTCATGTATTTATTTATTTATTTATTTATTTATTTACCTATTTATTCATTTATATAGAACGTTGTAGTGTATTCTTATTGGTGTGGGGTAGTGTCAATGTGCTTGCTCCACCTGGACCTCTGCGGTGTTCTGATATGCAAATGTCTCTCTCTCTCTCTCTCTCTCTCTCTCTCTCTCTCTCTCTCTCTCTCTCTCTCTCTCTCTCTCTCTCTATGCGGTGTGGCGAGTGACGGACATCCAGTGTATTTTAAAATATATACACATTTTTCTTTTCAATTTCATTTTCACGTTTTTATAGAATGTTTTTTTTTCCCCCTAGATATTTTTCGAGTTTTGTGATAGGATTTCGATGTTTGTCTATGCATCATCACGAAAGCAAGATTCCTAACTTTCGAATTAATAATTTCTTAATGTTGATGTAATTTTAACCCCTTCAGCGCGATGACGTAATTATCGTCTTATTGTGGTTGCCATTAGACGATTTTCTCAAGCTTATAATCTACCTCTAGGACTCAAAATAATATAGCATATGAGAGAGAGAGAGAGAGAGAGAGAGAGAGAGAGAGAGAGAGAGAGAAAGAAAGAAAGAAAGAAAGAAAGAAAGAGAGAGAGAAAACAAAAAAGAGAAAGAGAGAAAAGAAAGAAAGAGAGAGAAAGAAAGAAAGAAAGAGAGAGAGAGAGAGAGAGAGAGAGAGAGAGAGAGAGAGAGAGAGAGAGAGAGAGAGAGAGTAAACAAAACAAAAACTAATATTTGTGTATTCCCCCACGGCTTTCTCATATGCAAATGCCCGTGTGCTTGATGTGGGGCGAAATAATATGGTAGGACAATAGAGAGAGCTGTACAGAGTGCTTGAGGGGGGACTGTGGTGAAATAGGAAATAGGAAAACGGGAACTAATTTTAGCACCAACCCAGATGGGGCCTAACAATATTAAGGGTATTATTTTCACTAAAGGGGGTTGTTTTTCTGGACCCCCTTCTCCCTCATGTATAGCCCCAACAGTTTTGAGGTTTTGAGATTTTGAGACATTCGCCCCATTAGTTTGGCGATTGTAAGACCTTTCGCTCCATTCTCTTGTCAATTTTAATACCATACGAGCCATTTAGGTGCCAATTTATTCCTAGCAGTTTAGTAGGTACCCATCGTTGGCCGGGGCATTTTACGACAGAAAAATGCAAAAATTTATCTCGAAGGGTCTTGGGGGCATTTTTATAAGCTTGTTGGATGTCTAAGGAGCAAACTAATATATCTATATATATATCTATATATATATCTATATATATATATATATATATATATATATATATTATACTGTATACCGGTAATATATAAATATTATTATTTGGTGATATGAAAGTCTAGGGGATTTGATCTCCAATTTTAGTTATACAGATCTTGAACACTTAATAAAAGTGAGCCAAGTTGGGTTTGTATATATCCAACATGGTAGAATATGACTATGACCTGATCTGAAGGTTATATATGCTTAAATGTGTACATTTTTCGGTAGTGAGGGTAGGGGTGGATAGACAGTTGAACAAAGCGATCTCAGAGAGTAGACAGAAGTGTAGAGAGGTAGAAGAAAGTAGAAGGGTAGAGTAGAAAGGTAAAAAAGAAAGAAGGAAGTAGAAGGGAAGAGAGATACAAGTGTAGACAGAGAGCAGTAGAAAGATAGAGGGAAAAAGTATGGTAAGGCAGATGGGTAGAGTCTAATAAGTGTAGAAAGAAAGAAGGAAGGAGAGGGAAGAATAGTGTAGAGAAGTTAGATGGAAAGTAGAAGAGCAAAATGAAGGAAAGTGTAGAAAGATAAATAGATCTAGAAGGGAGGGGAAACAAGTGTGGAAAGGTAGAAGGAAATGGAGGAGTAGAGGGAAGAGAAGTGCAGAAAGAAAGCAGTGGAAAGGTAGAGGATATGAAAGTGTAGAATAAAAGAAGTAGAAGAGTATGTGGTAGACTAGTGTAGAAAGTAGAAGAGTATATGGTAGACTAGTGTAGAAAGTAGAAGAGTATATGGTAGACTAGTGTAGAAAGTAGAAGAGTATGGTAGACTAGTGTAGAAAGTAGAAGAGTATATGGTAGACTAGTGTAGAAAGTAGAAGAGTATATGGTAGACTAGTGTAGAAAGTAGAAGAGTATATGGTAGACTAGTGTAGAAAGTAGAAGAGTATATGGTAGACTAGTGTAGAAAGTAGAGGAGTATATGGTAGACTAGTGTAGAAAGGAAGAAGGAAATAAAAGGTAGAGGGAAGAAAAGTGTAGACAGAGAGAAGGATGTAGAAGAATAGAAAAAAACAAGTGTAGAAAGGTAGAAGGTAGGAGAGGACAAATTTCAGTTAAGTATTTCAACAGTTCACTGAACAATCAACATTTATTTACACCGACGAATAACATCAACAACACCACCATCAAAACAATTCAGTACCAACAACAGCCACACAAACAAGAATAACATCAACAACACCACCATCAAAACAATTCAGTACCAACAACAACAACAGCCACACAAACAAGAATAACAACATTAGAATACATAGCAATATGTAAATGAATAAACGACTGAATTCAAGCTGTACACATTATCTTGGGTCATTTTAAATCATATTTGGTCATATAGCAAAATTACAAATATATTATCAAAATTATGATATAGTATAGAATCGTAGTGAGTGTGTTGAGACTATTTAATATATAATGAAAACAAATATCTGACCCCTTGAGAGAGATGCAGGAAGATACAATGACAGCCGTACAGTTGGCCACGTAAGTTATGTTCCTCGTCGTGATCTTGTGTATGAAAGCTCAATTATTTTTTAATAAGAAATTACATCCGTAATTCAATCATGCGCATTACGTTTCCATGTATAAGATCGCGGAGAGGAACAGAACTTATGTGGCCAACTGTGTGTATATATATACAGTATAATATATATATATAGTGTGTGTGTGTGTGAGAGTGAGAGAGAGAGAGAGAGCGATATCAGGTAAGAGGAACTCCATAAACAGATGTCCATCATGTCTATATCACTCATAGACTCCTTTAAATCTTTAACCCTTTGGCTGCGGCCTATTTTGGGCTATTTAGGACATATTCAGGCACTCTTGAATGGTAAATCAAGCATCTGCATTAAATGAAGTGTATTCTGCCAAAAACTAGGCGAGAATAGCTTCAAAATGACACCAGAACGGGCCCCGTACGTGGTCTGGTTCACCCGCAGTGGTGCCAGTGAACGCGGGGAAACCGCAATGTAACATTCGCTCGCATGGCTACACTGTTGAGAGAGACAGAGAGAGGCCCGCGTGAGACACACTCAACATTAGTGAGCCGCTCGGTGCTCTGAGGGTCGGAGGTGGGCCCCTTACGCTCCCGCCCACTGACACTCAATTTTTACGGTTTACCAGGCTCTTAAGCCTGGAATGGAAATTGCTGTAACTTGCCAGGACGTTCCGGAACGTTACCCGCAGCGAAAGGGTTAAAGGAGTCTATGATATCACTCAACTCTGTACTCTAGCTTACCTTCACCTCTCTCTCTCTCTCTCTCTCTCTCTCTCTCTCTCTCTCTCTCTCTCTCTCTCTCGTCGCTCCTCTCTCTCTGCTCTCTCTCGCTCTCTCTCTCTCCTCTCTCTCTCTCTCTCCTCTCTCTCGTCTCTCCTCTCTCTCTCTCTCCTCTCTCCATCTCCCCCTCCTCGTCTCTTCCTCTCCTCTCTCTCCCTCTTCGTCGCTCTCTCGTCTCTCAATCTCTACATCTCCTCCCTTCTCTCCCCTCTCTCTCTCCTCCCCCTCTCTCTCATCTCTCTCCTCTCTCTGCTTATGATTCCAACCCGCTGGTAGCCTATTATTGCGTATTTCAATTTTTAAACAAAACTTTTGGTTAGGCTATCGCCCTGGAAGCCTAATTCTGCGTATCTCAACATTTTTGTTTTCGGTTTAGGCTATCCACCCCTGATAACCTATTGCGATTCTGCTGTATGTTTTTCAGCATAATTTGTTTTTCGGTTGAAGTGATTCAAGTGTTTTTAAATGTGAGTGAAGTGTTGTAAAGTGGAATTGTGAATTGGTTTTTAAGTGAGCAGTGAAGTGATCATGAAGAAAGTGACTGTCACCATGCCTCCGCGCTTGTGCGAACTGCGCCGTTTAGGTTTGGGGAGTCCATGTTTGCTACTATCGATCTTCAAGTCTGCCGGCTCTGCCATCAACGAAGGGGAATTTGACAGTGAAATTAGATGAAGCCTACAACAAGATCAACGTCATCACCATGAAGCTGGAATCACTCCAAGAGTTTGTAACACTCAACGTTGGAAGTGCCACAAACTTCAATTGTCCCCCCCACCCGCAACTCCAGCAGCCACCACAGCGCCCCCCCCAACGGTCAACTGAACTGCCAAACAATTCAAACGCCCTACAGTAGGCCATTTCAGCTGATGTTTCCGATACTCAAGATACAAATAGCGACTCTCTTTCACTCCTCTTCTGGTTTCAATTTCCCTCAACGACAACTTTCCGTGTCGGCTGAGGAAACAAACCGTTTGCCCCAAGTAACCAGGGAAACACATAACCGCTTAACCGAGTGTCAAAAACCCGTTTCCAGATACTCGCAGACTCAGAATGACGAAGAGGAAATAGAAGATAGTCCGGCTCGTTGGGAGAGCTCGATGATACGTTGGTCATTGATCACAGAGTTTGTTGCGCCAGGGCACCTAAGACCAGAAGCGTAGATAGTTTTTTGTTTTGTATCCCTGGGTTGGTGGTGGTGGATTACGTAAGTTGCAAGCAGTTGACCGAAGTATCAGAGAAAGATGATGCCCGCCAGCTAATACCAGTTGTACGTCATCCACGTTGGATCCAACGAATGTCAACAGCACAGAACGCCCGGTCAGCTATTAGATTTTGCTTTTAAAGTAAACAGCAGCTGATCCAAGTGCGTTTAAATGGATGTAGAAAAGTCCAATCAAGTGGATCATCTGTCTCAGGAATCGTCCCCCGGATCAGGTGTAGAGGAGCCGATTTTACAACAATCTATTAGTCGCCAGCATCTCTCTTTAATTTTTTACTTTGCAATGACTATATGATATCGTTAGCTAGCAAACCTCCTGCGATAGTTTAAATGTGAATACTCAGGGAGAACTGGTGTGGGATTCAGTGTCGGACACCATGCTGACAATATTCTACTACGATCGATATTCATATCTTGCAGACTATTTGTTTGCGACTGAAGATGGAGTATTATATCTATATTTAAAATTTTGTAAGTTATGTATTCCGGCATAGTGGTGAATCGTACTCATTCACTCTATCTGAATGCCAGGTATGTTTTTTGGGGGTAAGCTATTCTAGGTTTCCGCGTTTCTGGGCATGTTTTTGCAAATTTTGATTTGGGTGGGTAAAAATATTTTGGTGACAAAAAAATTACCACCTCAGTGTAGTCTTCTCGGACGATGCGGTGAAAGGGAGTTTTCCGGAGAAGAAATCGATCTCAGCCACAGGCCAAGCCAGGACAGGAGGAATCCGAAGACAGCGCAGTTGCGGACGGCAATCTACCAAAGGAATTAAAATACTAATCCGTCAAGAACCGCGAATATGATGATTTAGACGCTCCACCAACACGACCCAAATTCCAAAAAACCGTCAGGGATAACGAGCGAGGACCGAGGACAGCCATGAATGTAAATGTAGATCCGACCCAAGAAACGCAATAATTTGAACTAAGACCGTGTCCTTGAAATTCCCAAATGCCCCCAAAACTTTGCCTCTGCAATTGTTTTCTATGCAAAACGCTCCGTCAGCCATTGCGCAATAAATTTTCAGATTTTAGACATAGGGAACATAGTGTTTACAGAAAATTGATCGATGTGATTGGCATAACAGAATCTTGGCTCAATACACAAGATAGAGACTTTTTAGCAGAGTATTCACTTCCCGGTTATGTAATGTTTGAGAACAGCCGAATAAATAAAAATGGAGGTGGCGTTTTATTTTATATCAAAGAAAGTCTTAAACCCGACCCTCGTGTCAAAACCTCAAATTGTGAACGTCGACACATCTTTTGTGCTAATAAAGAATAATAAAGGTACAAAAATAATACTTGCGTTAATATACAGACCTCCAGCTCAATCAGTGCAAACTGACCGAGAAATTTACGAACAAATTGCAGATGTAAGTAACTCACAAGATACCGTAATTTTTGGCGACTTTAATTTACCTGTGACCAAGTGGGGGCGATACTCTTACTTCACACTCCGGACATGACTTGTATACGAACTTGCAAGAGAGTTCGCTTTATCAAATTTGTTCGAACGCCGACCCGTGGTAATAACGTTCTTGACATTGTACTTGCAACAAAAGAAGAATTGATAGAGAATTTGAATGTTGGTGATGAATTCAGTAACAGCGACCATCGTACGATAACTTTCACTTTAAAGTTTACTAGTAACGAACCAAATAGTAGCATCGAAAAAGTCCCTACTTTCAAAGAAAGCAAACTTACATAAACTTAGAGCTATGTTTAAAGAAACTGACTGGAGCTTTTTAATTAACAATAACGACATAAATACATCTTGGAAGTTATTCGAAACCACTTACCTAAAAGCAGTGGCAAGACTGCATACCATCGAAAATACGGCGTCCAGGCCATAATAAGAAGCCCAAATGGTGGAATAAAGATATTTCAAAACTGCCTGCTTGCTAAAAAATTTGCTAATGATAGATTAAAATCCTCACAAAATGACGAAGAACGGGTGAAATTTGTAGAGCTACGACGCAAAGCCAAAAAGTTAATTAAGCAAAGTAAAAAGACCTTAGAGTTACATATTGCGAATCAAAGTAAAACAAACCCGAAAGAATTCTATAGTTATATCAGAAAGAAAAAAGTAGTTACTTCAACTGTTGGACCGTTTAGTCGATGAAAATGGAGAATGCACCAAAGACGAAGTACAAATGAGTAATGCCCTCAATACCTTCTTTGCATCAGTTTTTACAACAGAAGACCTCAGTGATATCCCTACACCATCGCCGATTCAGATTGATAATTCAGATGTTCTAAGCAATATCACCGTTACAGAGAGAGAAGTATTGAATTGTTTTAGGATAAACTCAAGGTAACTAAAACGCCAGGACCTGATACAATCTCGCCTAGAGTTCTAAAGGAAGCTAAGAATGAGCTCTCCAAACCACTGACATTACTATTCAATAAATCCTTGCAGTCTGGAACTATGCCTGATCAGTGGAAGCTAGCCAACGTAACACCGATATTCAAAAAAGGCAGCAAATCTCTACCCAGTAACTATCGTCCAATTAGCTTAACCTCAGTTGTACCGGTATGTAAAATGCTAGAAACGGTCATACGAGACAGACTCGTAAATCACTTAGAGGAAAATAACATACTTAAAGATACTCAACACGGCTTTCGTAAAAAAACGTTCCTGTTTAACAAACCTCTTAGACTTCTTCCACGATATCCTCAACCTCTACGATGAGAGTAAAGCTGTAGATATTATATACCTTGATTTTCAAAAAGCCTTTGACAAAGTTCCCCACAAACGTTTACTACTAAACTAAAAGCGCATGGAATACAAGACGGTGTGTTGAAATGGATAGAAAATTGGCTCCGCAACAGAAAGCAAAGGGTAGTCATAAACGGTAAGGCATCTAAATGGACCAATGTAAGTAGCGGGGTACCCCAGGGATCGGTACTAGGACCAATTCTCTTTCTAATTTACATCAACGACATAGATGAGGGTCTCACCTGCACAATCTCAAAATTTGCTGACGATACAAAAAATTGCAAATAGCGTACTCTCAAAAGAACAAGTTGACGATATGCAACACAATCTAGATAAATTGTCATGTTGGGCCCAAATTTGGCAAATGAGTTTCAAATGCGGATAAATGTAAAGTACTACATGTCGGATACCTAAATGAGAAAGCAAACTATTCGATGAATGGCACTCAGCTTAAGAATGTAAACAGAGAAACTGATCTGGGAGTAACAATATCGAGTAACCTAAAACCGAGTCAACAATGTTCAGAAGTTGTTAAGAAGGCAAACAAAATAATTGGCTTTATAGGCAGGTCATTTGAGCATAAATCCAAAGAAGTTATCCTAACCCTTTACAATTCCTTAGTCCCGCCCTCTTCTGGAATACTGCGTTCAATCCTGGTGCCCTTATTACCAAAAAGATATAAACAAGCTAGAACGAGTTCAACGTAGAGTTACCAACATGATACCTAGCCTAAAGAACATACCATACGAAGAGCGTCTTAGAGAATTAAATCTATTTCCTTTAACCCAGCGCAGATTAAGAGGCGACTTAATTCAAGTGTTCAAAATCATCAAAGGCATCGACAATATGAACTGTAGTAAGTACTTCACTATCGACCAATCTAATTACACGCGGGGAAACGGTTGCAAAATTATTGGTAAATCTTTTAACTCGCACGAATCTAAGAATTTCTTCTTCAATCGAGTTGTCACCTTGTGGAATGGGCTTCCCCGAGACGTTATAGACTGCAGCACCGTTGATTCATTTAAATTCCGCCTAGACAAATATCTTGCATCAAACCCGCGACTGACTGCGTTTGTAAATGAATAACTTTATCCTCCCCTCAGTTACTAACCCATATGTCCCCTACTAACTTCCTAGTCCTGCCACGTTAGTGGCAGGGCAGTAGTTCCCTTTCCAATGTTCCCTTACCCACTCTAAACCACTGTTTGGACACTTGATCCTCAGTGTTTTGGAGGACAAGCAACCTAGAAGGGTCACTAGACCTGTTGTTGCTTGATTTCCTTTGTACTCCTTTGTACTCCCTTTGTCCCTTACTCTCGGGTTAGCTATCTCTACTAGAATTAAGTCCTGACCACCTCGCTGGGATCGTAAGGTCTGTGTGGTAAGTGTAAATATCTCTCTCTCATTCTCTCTCTCTCTCTATCTCTCTCTCTCTCTCTCTCCATACTATAATTGGATCTATTTCAGCTGAGAGTAAATTGACTTCCTTAATAACTGATTTCTTGATACTTAAGGAAGCCCACCTCGCTTTTTTTTTCTTTCTCTCCCTCTCTCTTTGCATGTATCCATGGATATGTGTGTGTATGTGTGTATGCATATGACTGTAACGTGAGCATGTACGTCCCTCTCTGGTAGTTACGCCTGTGTGAAATATTCGTTGTGATGAGTGTTGTGTGTGTGTGTGTGTGTGTGTGTGTGTGTGTGTGTGTGTGTGTGTGTGTGTGTGTGTGTGTGTGTGTGTGTATGCAAATGACTGTAACGTGAGCATGTACGTCTCTTTCTGGTAGTTACGCTTGTGTGATATATTCGTTGTGATGTGTGTGTGTCTGTGTGAGTGTGTGTGTGTGTGTTTATGTGTGTGTGTTTATATGCATATGACTGTAACGTGAGCATGGACGTCCCTTTCTGGTAGTTGGTTCTGTGTGATATATTCGTTGTGGTGTGTGCGTGTGCGTGTGCGTGTGCGTGTGCGTGTGTGTGTGCGTGCGTGTGTGTATGTGTGTGTGTATGCATATGACTGTAACGTGAGTATGAACGTCCCTTTCTGGTAGTTACGCCTGTGTGACATATTCGTTGTGATGTGTTCAGACAACCGGGATATGTATTTGTGAGTGTGTGTTGCGAGTGATGTGTGTGTGTTTGTATCCCTGTATGTATGTGTAAGCGAGTTGCCAGTTCTGTGTGTGTGTGAGTGTGTGTTGTGAGTGATGTGTGTGTGTTTGTATTCCTGTATGTATGTGTATGCGAGTTGCCAGTTCTGTGTGTGTGTGAGTGTGTGTTGTGAGTGATGTGTGTGTGTGAGTGTGTGTTGCGAGTGATGTGTGTGTGTTTGTATTCCTGTATGTATGTGTATGCGAGTTGCCAGTCCTATGTGTGTGTGTGTGTGTGTGTGTGTGTGTTACTCAGTTACTTGTTCGTCAAGGGGAATCCACGCAATGCGAGCTAAGCTCATTATTATCGCGCCTCCTTAACTGGGAATGTATTGCGTGGAATGCATGTTAAGTGTTTTATGTACTGTTGGAATGGCTGTGGATGTGTGTGTAGTCTGTATTTTAGCCAATTGGCGACATCGGAAACGAAGGCTTAGGGTGGATCTGTATGGTACCATTCTCACTATAGACGGTACCGTCTCGCCCGAAGGCTTAGGTAGCCATCAGCTTAGGTGAACCATATATGATACCCATCTCGCCTTGTACCATTTTTGCCAACCCCAGATGGGACGTCACAATGTCGTCCACTTATTCCAGGTACCTATTTACAGCTAGGTGAACTGAGGCTAACACATGAAAGGAGACAAGCCCAATTTGTCTCCGCCCGGCCGGGGATTGAACCCCCGACCCCTCGTGTGTGAGACGAGAGCTCTACCTACTAGGCTACGGGCTGTGTGTAAATAACCTAACCAGTTAACATGTCTAATTGTTGTAGACGCTCCGTCTAGCTCCCTCAACGTGGAGGGAGTAGAGGCTCGAACTACAGACCTAGCGGTGAAAGATGGTAGTTCTACTCAACACGCTAGCGTTAACTGTGTGTGTGTGTGTGTGTGTGTGTGTGTGTGTGTGTGTGTGTGTGTGTGTGTGTGTGTGTGTTTGTATCCCTGTACGTATGTGTGCGCGAGTTGCTAGTATCGTGTGTGTGTGCGTGCGGGTGTTGCGAGTGATGTTTTTTTTTTTTTTTTTTTTTTTTTTTGTTTTCTATATTCCAACTTACTTCCTCTCGGGCATAGGCTGAGAGCCTTAACATTCACCGCTTTACAATGAACAGTGAAGCCCGTGAGGTCTTGTTCCAGTCTAGGGAGTGAGACATGTGAAGCACGTAGAGTACAACGAGCACCTGCCATCTTGCCTTCACATGAGGCACGGTGCTCACTCATGGCCCGAAACGACCCCATCTCTGAAGCCATCTCGTTCCCGTGCTTTACTGTCTCACCCCTACACTCGGACTCTCACACTTACACACACACAACGCCACCTGTTGAGCAGATAACTCACCAGGCATTGCACCCCTATAGCATATTTTGAATATGGGAATATTCATACAGTGCTATTTAATCAGGGAACAATGAGGGTATTTTATTGACGTTTCGGTGGGCTTGTGGTAATGCACTGATACCAGGTACAGCACAAATTCCATCCCAATAATATCTTCCCATTGATACATCGGGATTTGAACCCGGGACCTATGGATTACCAGGCCAGTGGCAAGACCACTTCACCACACACTTGTGTGTGTGTGTGTGTGTGTGTGTGTGTGCGTGTGCGTGTGTGTGTGTGTGTGTGCATAGATGTGTGAAATTATCTTTGTAATTGATGGGTGTGACTGTGCGTGTGTAGTTATCTGCATATCTCTCCTCAACTGGTAGGGGTAAATATATATATTATACATAACGATGACAATTCTGTTTGACACTATTGTATAAAGAATTTGTTTGCATGTCCCCCTTGTTAAAATTGGTATGTGTATCTATATGTTTTCATTTATCGCGCAAGCAAGTTGTGAGATTATATAAACACTAATTGCACTAATTATACTGTATATATATATTTTTTTTCAATTTCTGTGTATTTTACACATTTATAGCTCTATGCTTTTTGCAGTGGACTGTACAGAAAATCTTTATGTTAGCATACTTGACAACATTACCAATTACCGACCTACCCCTAGCTCCAACACAACATGGCTTTAGGCCACTGCACTCCACAAACACTCTTCTCAGACCTTACACAAAGAGCTTTTGACGGCATCAACTCAGCTAGACCACCACACAGATCACTATTAGCCACACTCGACATTAGTAAAGCCTTCGATGCCATCCCCCGCCACAACCTAACAAACAAAATCTACAACACAAACATGCACAACAACACAAAAAGGTGGCTGGCCAACTTCCTAGCAGGCAGATGTGCACACGTATCTTTTGCCAGTCAGTCATCTAGACTCAGAAACTTTCCATACGGAGTCCCACAAGGATCCGTCCTATCGCCCGCACTCTTCAATCTGTACATGCACGATATAACTACACCCAATACGCCCCAAATAAACTTAGCCTCCTATGCAGATGACATAACACTCACATGCACACACCATGACCCAAAAAGAGCAACAGATCTCCTTCAACCCTATCTCAACACACTACATGGCTGGTGCACTACAAACAGACTTAATCTAGCCCCAGCCAAATCCACCGCAACCCTGCTCACAAGCTGGACAGGAAAACACGAATACATCCCTCAATTCACCATAAACAACACACCCCTAACACATACACACACACCCCCAAAATCCTAGGAGTAACATATGATACTCATATGACATTCAAACAGCACACCACAAATATTAAAAAGAAACTGACACCCAGACTTAACGCCCTCAGGTCACTTGCTCACACAAAATTTGGACACAACAAAGAAACCACCACCACAGTATATAAACAATACATAAGATCAGTGATGGAATACGCAAAGCCTGGGCTTCTAACCTAGCTGAAACACATCATAAGACCTTACAGACTATTCAAAACAAAGCCCTGAAGATCATTACAGGCTGCACAGCTACTGCACCCACAGATCACCTACATCAAGAAACCAAAATCCTCA
Source organism: Paralithodes platypus (assembly GCA_032716605.1). Lineage (NCBI taxonomy): Eukaryota > Metazoa > Arthropoda > Malacostraca > Decapoda > Lithodidae > Paralithodes > Paralithodes platypus. Next base: position 3,409,384 of record CM064513.1, on the reverse strand, counting down.
TAGTCAAAGACCATCTGGACATGAGAGGCACTCAATTCCTGGCAGAAGCCTCCACGAACCAGGACCACCCACTAAACTACATGGCAACACATCCACAGACACCAAGAAATATCAAAACAACACCCAGCACACGGTATCACACACAATTATTGTCCTCTCTCCCTCCCTGCCCACCCCGAACCAACTTCCAGAAGCACATCCATACTCATATCTCTCACCGATCCATCCACTCACTCACAGACAACACGCAGCTGCATGCACGACCTCCCGAAATCCATCCTTCCGAATCCTCCCTTCCTCGCGAGGACAGAGTCCACCTGGCCAGGCTGAGATGCGGACACCATCCAGCTCTCCTGAGCTATCAGAAGAGACTGGATGACTCCGTTGTCGACACCTTATTACGTGCCCTTATTACCAAAAAGATATAAACAAGCTAGAACGAGTTCAACGTAGAGTTACCAAAATGATACCTAGCCTAAAGAACAAACCATACGAAGAGCGTCTTAGAGAATTAAATCTATTTCCTTTAACCCAGCGCAGATTAAGAGGCGACTTAATTCAAGTGTTCAAAATCATCAAAGGCATCGACAATATGAACTGTAGTAAGTACTTCACTATCGACCAATCTAATTACACGCGGGGAAACGGTTGCAAAATTATTGGTAAATCTTTTAAGTCGCACGAATCTAAGAATTTCTTCTTCAATCGAGTTGTCAACTTGTGGAATGGGCTTCCCCGAAACGTTATAGACTGCATCACCGTTGATTAATTTAAACTCCGCCTAGACAAATATCTCGCATCAAACCCGCGACTGACTGCGTTTGTAAATGAATAACTTTATTTTATCCCCCCCCTCAGTTACTAACCCATCTGTCCCCTACTAACTTCCTAATCCTGCCACGGACATTAGTTCCAGGGCAGTAATTCCCTTTCCAATGTTCCCTTACCAACTCTAAACCACTGTTTGGACACTTGATCCTCAGTGTTTTGGAGGACAAGCAACCTAGAAGGGTCACTGGATCTGTTGTTGCTTGATTTCCTTTGTACTCCTTTGTACTTTGTACCTGTCCGGGATGTAACACAGCACCCCATACCATTAAACACATCATAGAAGACTGCATTTCACACAACCACTTACGCCAACAACACAATCTACACTCAATGAGAGCTCTGTGGGAAAGCCCGATTGTGGCCATGGCCTTCCTCAGGGACTCGGGGCTGTTCGGCCAGGCAGCTTAGGGAACAACAACAACAACATTACCAATTTCATGTTTATATATCTAATTATATTCTAATGTTCTTTAATCCAAATTTATTTTGTTGTAATATATTTTTGAATTTTGTCTTGTTTATAATAGTTTTGGTTTTAGGCATTAACAACAAAAAATTACGTAGCAAATGCTTGTAAGAAGAGTTCCCGTCCGTTGCATGTAATGGTTATACTATATCTTATAGCAGACGTAGATATTTATGCGGAACTATAACAGTAGTTCATCCAACGCCTTGGGGAGTTTCTTGTGGTATTTTAACATTATTATTGATAGTTTTCTCTACGTTCGAGCAATATATACTGTTATTGCCCTCTGCAAAACAAAATAAATAAATAAATAAATAAATAATAAATAAAAAAGTATATATTTAAAATACAAAAATATAATAAATACAAATAAACTATATATAATACATAAATACATAAATGAATGACTAAATAAACACGTAAATAAATCCCCAGACTCATCGGAAGCGAGAAAGACGCCCATTTCTCGTTATCTGGCTAACACTATCGCTCACGCAGAAAGAAAAAAACGACACCTTCATGAGGCGAAACGTCTGACCATCACCATATTGATTTGTCAAAACGTTTTTAGAATCGCCAAACTAATGAGGCGAAACTGGGGAGCTCCATACAAAACACCCACGGAGAGATAGGGCAAAACAAATCAATGTGTGCCTTCATTAAATGTATCATAAATATTTTAGATAACTTGTACCTCTCTCTCTCTCTCTCTCTCTCTCTCTCTCTCTCTCTCTCTCTCTCTCTCTCTCTCTCTCTCTCTCTCTCTCTTTTAATCATTTGCTTACTATGTTCTTAGTTTCTTACATACTTTCCTTCTCTTTCTTTTCTCTATCTATCTTTCTCTCTCTTTTTCTCTCTATCTCTCCATCACTTGCTTAGTATGTGCTTAGTTTCTTATATACTTTCTTTCTTTTTCTTTCCTCTTATTTCTCTCTCTCTCTATCTCGCTCTTCTTCACACTCTCGCTCTTCTTCTCGTTCTCGCTCTCTCTCTCTCTCTCTCTCTCTCTCTCTCTCTCTCTCTCTCTCTCTCTCTCAAACACACACACACTTCCTCAACAATAACAAAAGCACCAACAACACCACCACCAGAGGAGTCAGTAGCCATCAATCTCTACAGTAACTCGAGTGTGTGCGAGGAATCGGAGAACGCCAGCCGACCTCCATCTTGCCACTCATAATGTGTTTCAAAGGGTTAGCGCTTTCACTCCGGGATTTCGGCTTTTTCATATATTCCTCGCCAACTTTAGATGTTTTTGTTCGGATTAGGAAATATGTCTCATAGTCAGTACACGCAATTGACCACTTACGAGTTTCGGGCTATAAGTAAGTTTGAGCTGTAGACATCGATTTTTATCAGAAATTACCAAAACCTATGTGAGCTTCTGCTGGATAGAAAGTGTGCGTGAGTTTATTAATGTTTTCATATAGGCACTACTACCATATTATAGCTGCTAATTCGGCTAAATATCGATATTTATAGCTCCAACGTCCTTATAGGTCGAATCTCGCAAGTGGTCAGTTGACAAAAACAAATGAAACCTATGTTTGTTTGTTTTTTAATATGACACGGCAAATAATAAGTGAATTTCTGAAGCAAAATATTTATATCTCAAATATGATTTGTATAATCTTGTAACATAATTATTTCCCCCCACTCCCCCACCCCACCCCCCACACACTGCAACCCCCCCCCGTGCGTGTTAAAAATCTACATATACTGCATACCGCAAACTTTCTCAGGAAATGTGTATACCTAACCATCTGACAAGTTACCTCAAGTAGGTCATACAAAGGAATACAAAGCAAGAGAAACCACAACAGACTTAATGGTCCTTACTAAGATGCTTTAAAAAAAAAAAAAAAAAAAAAAAAGCCACAGCCAACAAATCGTCAATGTCTTAGTCTAAGACATTGACGATTTCATTGGTATCGTGCGGAGGATTAAATCCTTTGTTATTGTGTTATATGTTAGTCTAAGGCAAATTCAGCCATATTACTAGTGTTCGTAAGCGTATATTAATCTAATTTAATCTGGTCAGACACGACTTAACTTGATCGAAATGTATCTAGTTTAGCAATGAGTTAACCGAGAGACTTAGAGTATTTAGTACTACAGGCAAAACAAAAATAAATTGTCTTGGAATATTCAGAAGTAGAGGCAAATAGATGGAAATAAAACAAATGCATTAATAATGAATACAAATCAATATTAATACTATTAAAAAGTTAAGAATGAAATATGAACTGTTCCAAACACGAATATGTCTACTTACATTACAAGAACAGGCGTCGGAGTGGTTCAAGGTGTGGCCATAATCCAGGCTGAAGATCCTAGGTTCGACTCCTGCTGGTAATGTAAAGCATGTAATCATATGCATTGTATTCTCGTGCTTCAGTTCAAGTTCGCTATATAATAAAATATGCCAAACAAATAAATATTAAAGATCTATTTATATAAAACATAGATTTAATAAAATGTATGTTACATTATATAAAAATAAAATAATATTATAATATATAATAAAGACACACCGTATAAGAAAGTAATATAAACAAATATATAATACAACCTAATTCAATAAATATAACACAATGAATATAAATGTTACATACAAAAACTAAATATAACTGAAATATAGACATAATATATATATATATATATATATATATATATATATATATATATATATATATATATATATATATATATATATATACCGGGTATCTAAAATATGTCATAATGCATGAGACGACAAAGCCAGAACCATTGTGTGTTGCGGTATTTGTGTGTGTGTGTGTATTAACCCTTTCACGTACATATGACGCAGAGGTTGTCAGATTAGCAATAAGAAATAGAGTTCTCTCACTCTTATAATTACCTCTCCAAAATTAGTTTTCTGCCCACAGCTAACGCAAAGACAACTGCAGAGGTTGAAGTAACTAAACTAAAGGCTTCTAAATACCCCTGATCGTAACAATGGCTTTAAAGTATCCCTAATAGGCTCAAAATCGCGTCATATGTCGGAGAGGGTTAAAGGTGGTGGTGCAAAGGTAAAGGTGGTGGGTTGAGGTAAACATGGAATAATAATCGTCACAGATCTGGTGTAGCCGATCCACAAAATCATGTATACCATTGTTAATATTTATTTCAATGACATTGCATTTTGCAAGATAATTACGTGCAGGTTGGCGATTATTATTCCATGTTTATCTCAACCCATGCAACACCACCTTTAACCCTATTTGGTCCGCAGAGAGGCCTTTTGATTCGATCTATTAGTATGAAGATTTCAAGACGTTTCACCCCATTAGTTTGGCGATAATAAGATGCTTTACCAACATTCAGGTGTCGATTTATTTTTCTGGGCGAGCGCTAGCCAGCCTGTAACTTAGAAGAAATCTGGCATCGGCAGGGACATTTTTCGATACAAATTTAGCTTGAAGGGGGTCTGGGTGGGCATTTATTTTAGCTTAACCCCTTCTGTACCGGCGACGTCTTTTGTATTTTATTCTAGCTATAGTTAGACGATTTTGTGCGGCTTACGAGGGATCTGTGGTTGTCTATCTGTATATAGACAGCCACAGATCCTTCTCAAGCTGCAACAAAATCGTCTAAATATAGCTAGAATAAATCGATACAAAAGGACGTCGCCGGTGTGGTTGTAAAATGGACGTCGCCGGTGTGGTTGTAAAAAGGACGTCGCCGGTGTGGTTGTAAAAAGGACGTCGCCGGTGTGGTTGTAAAAAGGATAGTTCGAAGCCCTTTATTGCTGGAGACCCTTCTTCAACTTAATAAAATCGTCTAAATAGAGCTAGAATACAATTAAATAGACGTCTCCGGTACAGAAGGGGTTAAAGAAAGTCTGGGAAGTTATTTGTGTTAGCCTAGGGGGCAAACTAAAATACATTGGTCGAAATGGCAAAAACAGGCACAATCCTCAAAATTAAGTGGGGAGCACGCTCGCGTGTGAATCTGCAAGACCCGGGATCGAATCCCTGCCACGGCGGACATTTAGTGGGTGTGGTAGTACGTCCTAGCATGTTTCACATGCTTGCACCCAGTCAGGGGACATCCTGACGACGTATACAGACTAAAAACACACATAACAAAGCCACTCCAAGACCTTCCTCTCTCTCCAACACCCCTTCTCCCCTCTTAACACTCTTCTCTGAGCTAGTGCCGATACAAATGGCATGGACAGTCCTGTATAGAATCGTAAGATTCAGAGTCGTAAAGATTCCAGGACGAGCTCAATAGCGGCGGATCCCCAGATCGACCGTGGTGATTGTCACCTAAACATCTACAACAGTACAAAGTACAAATCCCCAAGACGTCGGACCAGATAGTGATAGGATATAACGGAGGGATTTTTCTCGTAAATTTTGATCCGCAACATTTTTCCACAACTTTTGATCCACAACTTTTGATCCACAACCTTTGATCCGCAACTTATGATCTCCAACTGCTGATCCGCATTTTTTGATCCGCAACTTTTGATCCGTAAATTTATATCTGCAAAATCAGCAAATTTTCTTGTTACATGTTATTTTGCACTGGTATCGATAATTAGACGCAGCATGCAGTCGCACGCGCGCGAGCGCGCGCGCACACACACACACACACACACACACACACACACAATCACAAACACACTACAAACACAGACACACACAGACACACAACAGACAAACACACACACACACACCACTCCCCACACACACACACACACACACACACACACACACACACACACACACACACACACACACACACACACACACACACACACACACACACACAATTCACTCATCCATCAGATACCAACATCAACAAAATCTTACCTTCAGATACAGGATGAAACAACAACATATATATTTACACACGCACGCAGTCTCACATGATATAAACACAATTTAGCAAACAATGCACATGGACACACACACACTCAATCACAAGCCCACAAAACCTACTCAAACACACACATATATAGCAAACTACACACACACAAACACATACACATGCAACCACACACACGGTCGGTCAAGGTGGCCGAGCGCGCTTAGTACACTGTATTTGGGAGCGCTAGCTCTGGTGTCGGTGGTTCGATCCCACGCGCTGGCAGGGGAAGTTATCTCAAAAACTTTCCCTATCCGTGAAGGCAAGGTCTGGAAGGACCATCTAGGAGGACCCACACAGCCTCCTGCCCACGTCCTACTCACTCGGGGGTATGTAGGCGCCCTCGTTAGCAGACAGGATCAGTCTGTTGATCCCTTAGGTAGGATAAGATATAGGTTAAGTATTTTCAGCCCCATTGGCTGCCGGCTTGAAATAAACCGATTATTATTATTATTATTAAAAACTCACACGCAACCCCTCCCCCCCCCCCACCCCCTCCCAGCCCACCCATCCATCCATCACACACACACACCAGCATCACCAAAATCTTACCCTCCAGCTGCAGGATTTTCGCGCCACCCAGCACATTGCCGGGCGGGACATCCATCACTTAGAGCCCGGCCGGAGACTGGTAAATGTGTTTTTGATAAGTCTGTCTGGCGCCCATTCTCCCCCGGCAGCCCGTGTCGAACTAATGGAGTCTGGAAGGTGAATGGGCGTGGGATATACTGTAGGTGGGTGGGTGGGTGGGTGGATTGGTTTGTTAGATGGTTGAGTGGGTTGTATGGTTTGTCTAGACTAATGAGTTATGTTGGTTGTTAGTATTTTAAAGCCGGAGAAGACTTATGGAAATATATATATACATTTGTTCTCCCTCTCTTTTGACTCTCCCTCCCTCTCTCTCCCCCCCCCCCCCTCCCTCTCTCTGTCTGTCTGTCTGTCTGTCTCTCATGCACACGCACACAGAAATGAACCCCCACACACACATTGATTCTCTCACACACACACACATTTCCTAATTAAAACTTAGAAGAAATAAAATGTGCTTAACCTAATTGTGAATGTCTGTGTCAACTATGCCTTCATTATTAAGGCTCTTTGAAAAGTTAGACCAACATGATTATTTGCACCGAGAGTAATAAACAAATCTTATATAACCCTTGGTTGGGGTTTCAGGAACCTTCTGTTTCACCCCATTAGGTCGGCGATATTATAAGACGTTTTGCCATTATGAAACGTCTTATTACGGCGATTATAAGAAGTTTCCTCCCGATTCAGGTGTGGACATTTTTATAGGCAAATGATAACGAGCATTAATGTTATAAGAAACTGGCCTTTGGCCTTTACTTTTTCCATCCCAAAATGTGCAAACTTAGCTTGAATTTTAGCTTATATACAGTATATATATATATATATATATATATATATATATATATATATATATATATATATATATATATATATATATATATTGATTGTAAAACATTTGGAAGGTGTCTTGGGTGATTTCTTAGATTGAAGGGAGTTTGGGGTATTTTTCTTAGATTAAAAGGGGTCTGCATGTGATTTGTTTAGATTGATGGGGGTCTGGGTTATTTTTAAGATTGAAGGGGGTGTGGGGTGATTGTTTAGATTGAAGGGGGTCTGGTTGATTTTTAAGATTGAAGGGGGTCTGGGTGATTTTATAGATTGAAGGGGGCCCTGGGTGATTTTTATTAGATTGCAGGGGTCTGGGGGTGATTGTTTACATTGAAGGGGGCTGGGGTGATTTATACAAGAGTGAAGGGGGTCTGGGGATGATTTATAGATTTAGGGGGATCTAGGGATTATTTTTGTTTTATTAAGCTGGTCTGGGGATGATTGTTTTATTGAAGGTGGTCTGGGGGTATTTTTTAAGATTGAAGGGGGTCTGGGGATGATTTATAGATTTAAGGGGATCTAGGGATTATTTTTGTTTCATTTAAGCTGGTCTGGGGATGATTGTTTTATTGAAGGGGGTCTGGGGGTATTTTTTAAGATTGAAGGGGGTCTGGGGTGATTTATTTAAATTGAAGGGGTCTGGGGTGATTTATTTAAATTGAAGGGGTCTGAGGGTGATTATTAAGATTGAAGGGGGTCTGGAGAGGCGTTTTGCTTTAGTTTAAGGGGTAAACTAAAATAAAATAATTAAATCAATAACTAACTAGCGAAATAAATATAATAAAATAGAAATACGATATGTCTAGCCTAATTGCGTATGTCAGTGTCAACGATGCCTTCATTATTCAGAGAGAGAGAGAGAGAGAGAGAGAGAGAGAGAGAGAGAGAGAGAGAGAGAGAGAGAGAGAGAGAGAGAGATTAATTAGATAGCTAGATACAGAGAGAGAGAGATATTAGATAGATAGATAGTTTTATTCGACTTAAAAAGGGATCCAGCAACCAGCAGACTTGGAACTATGTCAATTAACCCCTTTTACTATGTCAATTAACCCCTTTTACTATGTCAATTAACCCCTTTTACTATGTCAATTAACCCCTTTTACTACCACAAATCCTTCTTTAATGGGCCGCTTTTCTGGACCACTTTCTCCCTCATGTTTAGCCCCATTAGTTTTCAGATGTTAAGATGTTTGCCCCATTAGTTAGTCGATTTTAAGACTTTTCAACACATTTCTTCGTCAATATTTAGACCTTTCGTGCTATTTAGGTGTCGATTTTTTCCCCCGGCGAACGATAGTGAGCCTGTAATGTTGGAAGAACCGGCCTCGGCGGCCGGAACATTTTTCTACCGAAAAATGTACAAATTAATCTAGAAGGGGGATCTAATGGATTTTTTTTTTCTTAATTTGATGGGAGGTCTAGGGAGGACACTAGAAAAATAATGAATACATGCAAAAATCGCCCAAAAAGTGAACCATCCCTCCTTAAGCTATACAAAATCGTCTAATTATAGCTAGAATACAACAACAATTCGTCGACGGTACAGAAAGGGTTAACATGAAATACAATGTGCCTAACCTAATAATGTATGTATGTCAGTGCCAACTCTGTCTTCATTATGCTCACTGTGTGGGGAGGGGGAGAGGGAGAGAAGGAAGAGGTTTATCTATCTTCAGTACATACTCAGGCACAATCCACACTGTTCCTATTGGTTTTATTTTATTTTACCCTCTTTTCCCTTTTTTTTTCTTTTTTTCTTTTTTCTTTTTTTCTTTTTTCTTTTTTCTTTTTTTGGGGCCAAGGTAACCCTATCAATTCCCGAGGGAGGTCTTTCTGCCCCTCTTCCCTTTGTTTCGCCCCATGTATTTGACGAGTTTTAATACATTTCGCCCCATTAGCTTGGCGATTACGCGACTTTTCTTTTGATTCAGGTGTGTTTTTTTTTATTTATGCGCGAGCGATATCGAGCACGCAATCTAGGATACATTTTCTACCGAAACTGTTGAAAATGATCTTGAAGCGGGATCTAGGTGTTTTGATTTATATATATATTTTACACTGAAGGAGGTCTGGAGCGGCATTTTGTTTATGTCTAAGGGCCAAACTAGAAATGTAATGAATAAATATAATATATCAAATCCCTAATACAAATGAAATGAATAAATATAATAAATCAAATCCCTAATACAAATGTAATGCATACATATAATATATCAAATCCCTAACACAAATGTAATGAATAAATATAATATATCAAATCCCTAACACAAATGTAATGAATAAATATAATATATCAAATCCCTAACACAAATGTAATGCATACATATAATATATCAAATCCCTAACACAAATGTAATGCATACATATAATATATCAAATCCCTAACACAAATGTAATGCATACATATAATATATCAAATCCCTAACACAAATGTAATGCATACATATAATATATCAAATCCCTAACACAAATGTAATGAATAAATATAATATATCAAATCCCTAACACAAATGTAATGAATAAATATAATATATCAAATCCCTAACACAAATGTAATGCATACATATAATATATCAAATCCCTAACACAAATGTAATGCATACATATAATATATCAAATCCCTAACACAAATGTAATGCATACATATAATATATCAAATCCCTAACACAAATGTAATGCATACATATAATATATCAAATCCCTAACACAAATGTAATGCATACATATATATATCAAATCCCTAACACAAATATAATGCATACATATAATATATCAATCCCTAACACAAATGTAATGCATACATATATATATCAAATCCCTAACACAAATGTAATGCATACATAATATATCAAATCCCTAACACAAATGTAATGCATACATATAATATATCAAATCCCTAACACAAATGTAATGCATACATATAATATATCAAATCCCTAACACAAATGTAATGAATGCATATAATATATCAAATCCCTAACACAAATGTAATGAATAAATATAATATATCAAATCCCTAACACAAATGTAATGAATACATATAATATATCAAATCCCTAACACAAATGTAATGAATAAATATAATATATCAAATCCCTAACACAAATGTAATGAATACATATAATATATCAAATCCCTAACACAAATGTAATGAATAAATATAATATATCAAATCCCTAACACAAATGTAATGAATAAATATAATATATCAAATCCCTAATACAAATTTGTTCGGTCCAATTTTATATATATCTGTCAACAATGCCTTCATTATTCAGAATGGGTAAGAGGTATCCTCACCAGGATTCGAACCCACTCACTCCAGGTATATTTGGGAGAGTCGGGCACCGTAACCACTCGGCCATGAGCGGATATAAGGAAAGCAACCTTAGTTCTTAGTTCTCACCACGTGTTCGAAGGCATAGTCCTCCACGAGACTAAAAACCTGGTTCCTCAAATAAGAACTAAGGTTGCTTCCTTATATCCGCTCATGGCCGAGTGGTTACGGTGCCCGACTCTCCCAAATATACCTGGAGTGAGTGGGTTCGAATCCTGGTGAGGATACCTCTTACCCAACCTGTCGTACTTAATCGTACATAATTGATATTATTCTGAATGTATGAAGAGCTAGACCAAGTGAGTCATTCATTAGTTCCCCACAGAATCAAAAGTTAACCCTATGTAAGCCAAGGGGGGGTCGTTCTGGATTACCCCCCACCCCTCTCACTTTGACACATTAGTTTGGCTCTTCAAAGACGTATTTCCCGATTCAGATGACTAGTCTTTATGGGTGAACGTTAGCGAGCCTGTAATATAGGAAAACCAGATCTTCGACCGAGACGTTTTTCTGTCGAACAATGTACAAATTTACATTAACAAGGGTCTAGGACTCTAGGGAGTGTGTTTTTTTTTTCAATTCTGAAGGGGGTCGGGGGAGGCGTATTATTTTTAGTCAAAATATGTATGTACTCAGGCCCATGCCCCATTTGTCCTTTCTTTTTCTTTAAAGGGGGGAGGGGGGCACTCGAGACAGAGCCCGAATAGGGACAACACCACACAACAGAAAACAATGAAAAAAAAAAAAAAAAACACAAATTCACACACATCTAGGTCACCAGGAGGTCAAAGTGGCAAGCTAAAATAATTAAATAAATCCATAAATCCAAAATAATATAAATTAAAATAAGGTGAGCTTAGGCTAATTGTGTTTGTCTGTGTCAACTCGGCCTGCATTATTCAGACTGTGTGAAGAGTGGGACCAAGAGTCACTCGTTAATGCCGAAGAGAATGAAAAGTTAAATGAAGAGAGCACACACACACACACACATACTCATACAAACACCACATACACACGCAATACCACACACACACATACAATACCATACATACATTCATACACACACACACACACACCACACACATACTCATACAAACACCACATACACACGCAATACCACACACACACATACAATACCATACATACATACATACATACATACATATACATATACACACACACACACACACACACACACACCACATACATACACATATATAAACACACGCAAAAACAAGCACACACACACACACAATACCACACACACATACAATACCACACACAAACAAACACACACACACACTCAACCCTTTCAATCTAATGACGTGGATTATTGCTCTATTATTAAACCATTTCTATCTAACGAGGTGGATTATTGGTCTATTATTAAACCATTTCAATCCAATGACGTGGATTATTGCTCTATTATTTAACCCTTTCAATCCAATGACGTGGATTATTGCTCTATTATTAAACCATTTCAATCCAATGACGTGGATTATTGGTCTATTATTTAACCCTTTCGATCAAATGACGTGGATTATTGTTCTATTATTTAAACCTTTCAATCAAATGACGTGGATTATTGTTCTATTATTTAAACCTTTCAATCCAATGACGTGGATTATTGGTCTATTATTTAACCCTTTCAATCAAATGACGTGGATTATTGTTCCAGTATTTAACCCTTTCAATCAAATGACGTGGATTATTGTTCTATTATTTAAACCTTTCAATCCAATGACGTGGATTATTGTTCCAGTATTTAACCCTTTCAATCAAATGACGTGGATTATTGTTCTATTATTTAACCCTTTCAATTAAATGACGTGGATTATTGGTTTATTATTTAACCCTTTCGATCAAATGACGTGGATTATTGGTCTATTATTTAACCCTTTCGATCAAATGACGTGGATTATTGGTCTATTATTTAACCCTTTCAATCCAATGACGTGGATTATTATTTATTGATCCCACCTTTAGCAATTTAATTTAACTGTCAGTATTTTAGGACGCCTGGCTTCATTCATTTCGGTTAATAATAGACGCTTTTCTTAACCCTTTTAGAACGATGACGTAAATTTTGTCTTCTTTTGGTTACCATTAGGCGATATCATATAGCTTATGATCTACCTGCAGGACTCAAAGGGGTAATACTATCTCAATATACCCTCTGAATGACATAAATCCATATTAAGCTGCATAAAAATCGTCTCAAGTTAGCCATATTAAAAGGCATAAGAGCGTACTGAAGGGGTTAAGCTCATGAAGGGCACAAAGAAATCAACGACGTACAGGTATACAATATCTCCATTATAAGGGTACCGGTAGGTGTTATTAATTTGTTTATTTGCTTATTTATCTGTTATTGTTTTAGTTTCCTCACTAGGCCTCCATCAAGCTTTAAAAAAACATTCTCAAGATCTCCCTTCGAGATTAATTTGTACATTTTTCGGTAGAAAAAATGTCCTAGCCAAAGGCCGGTTCCTTCGAAATTACAGGCTCGCTATCGCTCGCCAGGAAGAAATCAACACCTAAATGGCACGAAAGATAATAAAATATTAACAGTGGCACGAAGATGGCGGAGGTTGGCCGATCATTGTTACCGGTACTATAAGATCTTTGGTTGGGGCTAGAGGGTTGGCTTACACCAGGTGTTCTTAAAGTAGTGCCTCAATACCCCCAGGGGGTATCGAAACCGGTTCTTGGGGGTATCCAAAAAGGCATCCTGGAAAATATTAAATTAATAATTGCGTGCACTGAATGGTGACTATGACTAACTGGCAACTACGAGTAGGGAGTGACTAACTGGCAACTACGAGTAGGGAGTGACTAACTGGCAACTACGAGTAGGGAGTGACTAACTGGCAACTACGAGTAGGGAGTGACTAACTGGCAACTACAAGTGGGAGTGAGTGAGTGGGTGGGAGGAAACAGTCAGTGAGGACATATTTTGTGTAAGAATTATACTTTCTTCATTTATTTACTGAAAATAAAAATAAAAGAGTCCATAGAATTCAGCGGTTTGTTCATAGCCGTCCGGTTTTCTCTTTTTTTATAGGAAATTAAAAGTTAAAAGTCGGGAGTAGTAGGCTAATATTGGAGAGGGGGTATCAGGTTGACTTGGAGTTGAACTTTGGGGTATCGGGGCTGAAAAACTTTAAGAACCACTGGCTTACACTGTCTGTAATTCTTTGATCCCTAGAGGTCCTTCTTAAGTTGTCAGGAGTATTAATAAAGAAATCCAAATGGTATTTGATGTGTTTTGTTTTTGTTTTTTTTCCTATTTGGATGAGGGAGACACAAGGCAAAACTGCCTGTGACGAGTGCCTCTCCCAGAGTTAAAAGAGTGACATGGCCAACATCAAGGAACGTTCAAGTCAAAATGTCTGGACACACGGAGTTTGAAACAATTTAAGTCATAAGATGAGGGAAAGATGGATTCAGAGAGTTCCAGAGCTCAGCTGTTGAATAAAAGAATGATTGGGAGTAATGGTTCACTCTTGAGTTGGAGAGTTGTACAGAGTAGGGGTGGGATTGTGTTGCAAGACGGGTATTACGTACCCTACGTAGAGGAGGTGGTATGCACTGAGAGCTCTGAGGAACACTGATTATTGTAGTCGCGATAGAATAGCGAGAGATGCAACATTGCGGCGAAGAGATTATTGCAGAGAGTCGGTGAATGGACGGGAGTTAATGATACTAAAGGTTTTCCTTTCTACTGTGTCTAGAAGTGCTGAAGTGGTTAATCAATCATCAATATTATCTAGCTAAGAATGTTTAACCTGTTCAATAATATACAATAATATACAATAATATACAATAATATACAATAATATACAATAATATACAATATATATATACAATTTGATTCGACTTTCCAAGGTCCTCTCTCTGGAATCAAGGGGGGGTCATTTAATCAATAAATCATCTCGCTGCAACCCGTAGTTCAAAACTGTAATACAATTGTTCCAAAATTGACTGAGGCATTTGAAGGAGCCCTTCATCGTAAACTAAAATACTATAATACCCAGAACAAAACTGAAACAAGTCGACATTGCAAACTAAGTAAATTGTCAACTACCGGTACTAGTAGCTAGAAGCAATACACTGACAAAACAAATCTAATAATAGCCAGAAGAAAATGAAGAAAGGCGTCCTCATGCTGAAGGGGTTAAAAGAGGAGAGCACACACAGGTAACAAAAGACTCCAAGCAAAGAAGAGTATACCTGAAAGATCTGAAGAACAGTATCCCTTTTACGGCACACACACACACCCACACAGAGAGAGACAGAGACAGAGATAGATAGATAGATAGATAGATAGATAGATAGATAGATAGATAGATAGATAGATAGATAGATAGATAGATATAGATAGAGATAGATAGATAGATAGAGAGAGAAGGCGAGAGAGAGAGAGAGAGAGAGAGAGAGAGAGAGAGAGAGAGAGAGAGAGAGAGAGAGAGAGAGAGAGCAGAGTAATACCTAAGAGATCTAAGGAAAAATAACCCCTCTTCCAGTAATTCTCAAACACAACCAACGACAAACGCACACAATCTTCAAACAACAACAACAACAACAACAACAACACTTAAGAATCCTCCAACTGCCACTCACGATAATTAAAACAGAACAAAAAGGAGAAGTATGAACAGAGTTATTATAAGACGTTTCGACCCATTCAGGTGTCTATTTCCTCCTGACGGGCGAGAGTCAGCCTGCTATTGAGGGGTAAGCGGCACATTTTCCTACCGAAAAATGTAAAAAGGTAGCTTGAAAGGAGAGGTTCTGTGGGGGGGGGGGGGTCTCTCTCTCTCTCTCTCTCTCTCTCTCTCTCTCTCTCTCTCTCTCTCTCTCTCTCTCTCTCTCTCTCTCTCTCTCACAAAACATCTTCACGTACAGTGTGGTCAAAGAGTGGAATCGTTTACCAAGGGAGGTGGTCAATAGTAATTCAATTAATACGTTTAAGATGAGACTGGACGATCATCTAATGGAAATTGGATATATATATATATATATATATATATATATATATATATTATATATATAATATATATGTATATTATATATATGTACCGGTATATATATATATATATATATATATATATATATATATATATATATATAATCAGTAAGTATGTAAGAGTAAGTTCCCTTTCAGACTAATTTATTTCAATCCAGTGTAAAAACTTTGCTTGTGGGCATTTCCTGACCCATAATGTTACACTTCCTTCTATTTTCTGGTATGGCGTGTTAGCCGGAGGGTGCGGAGGGTGGGGAGAGAGCCTTCTACTTTGCTGTCCAATTGTTGTACTATAAACTTTCCCCTGTCTCTAGTAGCATTAAGGGCGGACCACCTAAAAGGGACCGCCAAGACTGTGTGGTCTGAGTATCTGTGTAACTCAGTGTAAAAAACAAAAAGTTGTAAGGAGTTAAAAGAACAAACACACAGCAAGCTTCCAAGCAAAGACCCATGACCCGACCCAATCTTCAAACAAAAGCAACAACGACGACAACAGCCACAAAAAGACCCATGACCCGACCCAATCTTCAAACAAAAGCAACAACGACGACAACAACAGCCACAAAAAACGGGAACACACAGGCACTCACGATAATTAAAATAGAATAAAAAGAAGAAGTATGAACCTAGACTCCCCCTACCCCCCTCCCCCCTCTCCAATGCCGGTGAAATGGATCCCAAAAATGAAACCCCCCCCCCCCTCCTTCCCTCCCCCCCCCAAAAAAAAAGGACAATGGCGCCGAGGACCAAACGCCGGGTTTATTTTGCGCAACTCGCTTCCGAACGCCGGGTTATTTTGCGCAACTCACTTCCGAACGCCGGGTTATTTTGCGCAACTCACTTCCGAACGCCGGGTTATTTTGCGCAACTCACTTCCGAACAGGGTGGGTTGTCAAACGAAGACCGAGCTCCCTCCCCCCCCCCCTTCTCTCTCTTTTTAGTCTTTATTATTGTATTATTGTACAGTCAAAGTTAACATTATTATGGTTGGATGTTGCAGTTCTTAATTAAGGGGAGATGGGTCGTTTTTCTGGTATCCCATTCTCCCTCATGTTTAGCCCCATTAGTTTTCAGATTTTAAGATGTTTGCCCCATTAGTTTGTCGATTTTATGTTGTTTGCCCCATTAGTTTGTCGATTTTAAGACCTTTCGCCCCATTTTTCGTCAATATTAAGACCTTTCGCGCTATTTCGATTTTGTTTCCTGGCGAACGATAGTGAGCCTGTCATTTTGGAAGAACCGGCCTTCGGCCAGGATTTTTTTTTACCGAAACATGGAAGGCATGGGTGGTTTTCTTTCTACAACTCCGTATATAAACAGACTAGGCACTGGGCGTGACAACACCCAGGTCCGAATACCCTATATGGCACTCTGGGGGTTAACCCCTTCTGTGCTGGCGATATCCTTTCTACTATATTCTGGCTACTATTAGACGATTGTATTCAGTTTCATAAGGGCCTCCAGCAATTACCAGGCTTGGAACTATCTCACTTAACCCTTTTTACTACCACAGATCCTTCTAAAACTGCCCAACATCCTCTAAATATAGCTATGATAAAATGAAAACGACGTCGCCGGTATAGAAGGGGTTAAGAACACATTTTGCCACATTTCTTTGTCGAGTGCAATACCAATCTGCTTACGCAGAGTTGATCAAAATTCTCCCCTTAAATACAGCCAGCTTCCCACAACATTTGTCTCGGGTTCACGTCTTGGCAACAAGGCTAAGCGTAGGTGTATTTAGGCAGCGTCGAGAAAGGTGGCATCGCACGGTCCACATCCGGGTTGCAACTAATAACCCCGGCGACCGGACGAGAACAAAAGACACGAGAGCAGCGCAAGAGGCGGGGGAAATAAATAAACACAATGGGTGCACAAATATCCGGGCCCGGGCGAGACTACGGACAGAGAGAGAGAGGAAAAAGAAACAAAATAAAGAGTGAGGAGGATAATGGCCAAAGTACACAAGAGAGATAATGCAGGGATGAACAGTAACAGAAAGAGCAGGAGAGATAATGCAGGGATGAACAGTAAGAACAGAAAGAGCAAGAGAGATTATGCAGGGATGAACAGTAAGAACAGAAAGAGCAGGAGAGATAATGCAGGGATGAACAGTAAGAACAGAAAGAGCAGGAGAGATAATGCAGGGATGAACAGTAAGAACAGAAAGAGCAGGAGAGATTATGCAGGGGAGAGAAAAAGGTAAGAATGTCTCATGTTGGAATTAAGGAGACGCTACAACAATTAAAGGGAGGTCTTCAGTTTGCTCCCTAGACCACCATCAAGCTATAAAGAGCCCCCTCCATCCCAAACTCCCCCCTTCATGATAAATTTGAATTTTTTTGATAGAATATGTCCCGGCCGAAGGCTGCTTCCTCTTAAATTACAGGCTCCCTATCGAGGACAAAATCGACACTTAACTAGGATAGGTCGTAATATTAGCAAATTTATGGGGGCGAAAGATCTTAAGATGACCAAATTAATGGTGCAATCGTCTTAAAATCTCAGAGTTAATTGGGGAAAAACATGAGGAAGAAGGAGGTCCAGAAAAAGCAACTAACTCTCCCTTAGTAATGTAGATATAATATGGACTGGCAAAACAATAATTACGGTACTACATTTCTACACATCCTTCCTGTTGCACAAGTTGCCAACCTAGGCCTATTCACCCCCGTGTTATATGCTCGTCAGGCTAGCAAGAATATCTAGTAAACAATCAAGGGTGTAAATAGGGTATGAAAAAAGGCATTCATATTATCACCGACCCACCAATTAACTTGCAATTAAACCTAATTAAATCAATGAAACTAATGAATACATGTGGTACTCCAAGGATTCGAACCTAGGATACTCGCACCGAAATTCCGCGCACTAACCATTACGCTATCAAGACCGATAAAGGTTTATGCACTAGTCTACGTACTATTGTCTTGAATACTGGATAATAATCTAAGCATGTACAGTACATATACCCGGCTGAACTATGATAGCCTAATGATTACACGGATAGAAGATCATAGAGTTTATTGATAGAGATTTACCATTCTAACTGCTGGTGTAAGTTGAGTAGGCCTAAATTACTACATTATCACCAATATACCAGTGCAAAGGAGTGCAAAGGAGTACAAAGGAGTGCAAAGGAAATCAAGCAACAACAGATCTAGTGACCCTTCTAGGCTGCTTGTCCTCCAAAACACTGAGGATCAAGTGTCCAAACAGTGGTTTAGAGTGGGTAAGGGAACATTGGAAAGGGAACTACTGCCCTGCCACTAACGTGGCAGGACTAGGAAGTTAGTAGGGGACATATGGGTTAGTAACTGAGGGGAGGATAAAATAAAGTTATTCATTTACAAACGCAGTCAGTCGCGGGTTTGATGCGAGATATTTGTCTAGGCGGAATTTAAATGAATCAACGGTGCTGCAGTCTATAACGTCTCGGGGAAGCCCATTCCACAAGTTGACAACTCGATTGAAGAAAAAATTCTTAGATTCGTGTTCGTTAAAAGATTTACCAATAATTTTGCAACCGTTTCCCCGCGTGTAATTAGATTGGTCGATAGTGAAGTACTTACTATAGTTCATATTGTCGATGCCTTTGATGATTTTGAACACTTGAATTAAGTCACCTCTTAATCTGCGCTGGGTTAAAGGAAATAGATTTAATTCTCTAAGACGCTCTTCGTATGGTTTGTTCTTTAGGCTAGGTATCATTTTGGTAACTCTACGTTTAACTCGTTCTAGCTTGTTTATGTCTTTTTGGTAATAAGGGCACCAGCATTGAACGCAGTATTCCAGAAGAGGGCGGACTAAGGAATTGTAAAGGGTTAGGATTACGCCTTTGGATTTATGCTCAAATGATCTGCCTATAAAGCCAATTATTTTGTTCGCCTTCTTAACAACTTCTGAACATTGTTGACTCGGTTTTAGGTTACTCGATATTGTTACTCCCAGATCGGTTTCTCTGTTTACATTCTTAAGCTGAGTGCCATTCATCGAATAGTTTGCTTTCTCATTTAGGTATCCGATATGTAGTACTTTACATTTATCCGCATTGAAACTCATTTGCCAAATTTGGGCCCAATGTGACAATTTATCTAGATTGTGTTGCATATCGTCAACTTGATCTTTTGAGAGTACGCTATTTGCAATTTTTGTATCGTCAGCAAATTTTGAGATTGTACAGGTGAGACCCTCATCTATGTCGTTGATGTAAATTAGAAAGAGAATTGGTCCTAGTACCGATCCCTGGGGTACCCCGCTACTTACATTGGTCCATTTAGATGCCTTACCGTTTATGACTACTCTTTGCTTTCTGTCGCTGAGCCAATTTTCTATCCATTTCAACACACCGTCTTGTATTCCATGCGCTTTTAGTTTTAGCAGTAAACGTTTGTGGGGAACTTTGTCAAAGGCCTTTTGAAAATCAAGGTATATAATATCTACAGCTTTACTCTCATCGTAGAGGTTGAGGATATCGTGGAAGAAGTCTAAGAGGTTTGTTAAACAGGAACGTTTTTTACGAAAGCCGTGCTGAGTATCTTTAAGTATGTTATTTTCCTCTAAGTGATTTACGAGTCTGTCTCTTATGACCGTTTCTAGCATTTTACATACAACTGAGGTTAAGCTAATTGGACGATAGTTACTGGGTAGGGATTTGCTGCCTTTTTTGAATATCGGTGTTACGTTGGCTATCTTCCACTGATCAGGCATAGTTCCAGACTGCAAGGATTTATTGAATAGTAATGTCAGTGGTTTGGAGAGCTCATCCTTAGCTTCCTTTAGAACTCTAGGCGAGATTGTATCAGGTCCAGGCGTTTTATTTACCTTGAGTTTATCTAAACAATTCAATACTTCTCTCTCTGTAACGGTGATATTGCTTAGAACATCTGAATTATCAATCTGAATCGGCGATGGTGTAGGGATATCACTGAGGTCTTCTGTTGTAAAAACTGATGCAAAGAAGGTATTGAGGGCATTAGTCATTTGTACTTCGTCTTTGGTGTATTCTCCATTTTCATCGACTAACGGACCAACAGTTGAAGTAACTACTTTTTTCTTTCTGATATAACTATAGAATTATTTCGGGTTTGTTTTACTTTGATTCGCAATATGTAACTCTAGGGTCTTTTTACTTTGCTTAATTAACTGTTTGGCTTTGCGTCGTAGCTCTACAAATTTCACCCGTTCTTCGTCATTTTGTGAGGATTTTAATCTATCATTAGCAAACAATTTTAGCAAGCAGGCAGTTTGAAATATCTTGATTCCACCATTTGGGCTTATTATTATGGCCTGGACGCCGTATTTTCGATGGTATGCAGTCTTGCACTGCTTTTAAATAGTAATTTTTTTAAGTAAGCGGATATGGCCCGCTTTTCTGGCCCCCTTCTCCCTCAGGTTTAGGTTAGTCCCATTAGTTTTCAGACTTTAAGAAGTTTGACCCATTAGTGTGGAGATTTTAAGACCTTTCACCCCATTTCTTTGTCAATATTAGGACATTTCGTGCTATTTAGGTGTCGATTTTTTCCTGGCGAGCGATAGCAAGCCTGTAATTGTAGGAGGAACCGGCCTTCGGCCGGAACATTTATTTACCTAAAAATGTACAGATTTATCTTGATGGAGGTCTAAGGAGGAAACTAAATGATAATAAACATATAATTAAATTAGCAACTAAATAGCCCATCCCCCCTTAACTGGACATGTTAATATAGCCCATCCCCCCTTAACTGGACATGTTAATATAGACAATATAAATACCGTTTCCATACCCATTTTGTTTTAGAGTGTATAATTAACTCAACATATTTTTATGAACATCTATTTATGATATATTCGTGCGACCCACCTCACACTAATTTGTATATAGATTGCTCATTGGTAGACTAATTATGATATGTCTGCATGTGAGAAAGAATGTTGTGGTATTAATATTGGGGTATAAATATGGCATCGGGAGTGGCTGGACGATATTGGTGATTGGTGCTACACAATAGAAACCTAATGTGTAGTAGAACACCTGGCAGTAATGAGGGTAATTGTTATGTTGGGTGGTGTTAGTTATAAGAGTTCAGACATAAAAATACGAAAATACAAAAACAAAAGAAAACACTTACCACATTGTCCTCAGCCTCTCTCTCTCTACCCCCCCCCCCCCCCTTCCCTCTCCCTCTCTCTCTCTCTCTCTCTCTCTCTCTCTCTCTTTGGGTGGGGAAAGAGCCTTCTGCTATTCTGCGTACCTTTTAAATAGTTGCAAATTCTATTTTACAATTAAGTCCGGACTGCCTAGCAGGGACCGCAAGGTCTGTGCAGTCTGTGTAACTATGTAACTATGTAAAACACACGCACACACATTCTCACACTCTCTCTCTCTCTCTCTCTCTCTCTCTGAAACAAGTTAGATATAAGTTACGGTACTTTATGGTGGTCTTCGGGGGAAACTAAAGAAAATATTAACAAAATCATTAAATGAACAAATATATTAGAATACCCACTTAAGCCATAACACTAACCTACACCTGTCGTGAGCCAGTGAGCTAAGGCCTCTACCCTACACCCCAGACAGTCACCACTACGGTGTAGTCACTAGGGCCGCAGCACATTCGGGCCACGGTATCACTGGGCCACGCGCCATGCTTGCAAAAAAATAAAATAAAAATAAATAAATAAATAAATATATAAAACAAAATAAAAAAAAACTATCGACGGTGGCGGCGCAAACATTGTGGGGTAAAACTCTAATTAGGCCTTCTGTCAAAATAGATGTTGATTTCAATAATTCACCTATTGTGTCTTTAAGGCAACGACGGCGGCCCAAGCGTCACGCGGCCTAATTGTACTGTGGCCCTAGCGGCATGGGACCACCAAAACACCCTAACATAAATATTCTAAATGGAGCAACAGACTAGACATAAATATAGAAAATGGGTCTGTAGGCGGAAGGGGAAACACAAATGTAAACGATTATATCAATATTACGGTAATATGGGTTGGATGTATAATAAAATTGGGGTCACGGTATCGTATATTATATGCAATATATATATATATATATATATATATATATATTTACCTATGGTCCCGTTAAAATATCCTCAAGTAACCTATTAAAAACTGTTCAGGGGACTGGTTAGAACTTGTAGGATGTTTAATTGAATGTCGGAAATCAGTATTTACTGAGAAATAACAGTCTTAAAATGCGCTATGGGTCACCCAGGGTCCCTGCCCTCTCTTTCCCAGGTAATGTTATGTTATGTTATATTATATTATATTAGGGTTAGGTTAGGTTAATCTAATCTAATATAATATTTGTACATTTTGGGCAGTGGGCGGGGCCGCGCGTATGTGGCGGCATACAGACCCTCCCGTAAAACATAGCGCATTTTAAGACTTTTATTTCTCAGTAAATACTGATTTCCGATCTTCAATTAAACATCTTACAAGTTCTAACCAGTCCCCTGAACAGTTTTTAATAGGTTACTTGAGGATATTTTAACGGGACCATAGGTAAATTTTTACCATATATATATATATATATATATATATATATATATATATATACACCTGTACAGTAGGCCTATATGATACACTATCGATATATATTTCATAATTCTATTTGCATCATAACTTCTATTATTGATAAACAAATTTATCGAAATATGTAAATATACAACAGATACCGGTACTAAACCCTAATGTATTGGTAAAACATAAACCATCCTGCCCCACACTCGCTAACGGTAGCAAGAGTAGAGCGGTAAATTTACAGTAATACTACCCCTCCCTCACTACCCCCCCACCTCCCCCCTTCAAAACGCGCCATTTAGCGTGTTTTGGATGATTCAGCAGGCGCAGAAATAGAGATTTTTTGTTTTTTTGTTTTTTTATATTAATATCACTAATTTTCCCATGGATTTTATATAGTTTTCTGTGTTAATTTTCATCAATATAGTGTTTGGAAGTAATTACAAGCCTCTGAAAACCCGTTTTCTCACCCTTCCATGACTTATTGTCATCATCATATATATTGACAGCAGGGGGCAAAAAACAAGTACGCCACGGCCCAACTGACTGTAGACCCAGGTAAACAAACCGCGGACGAAGAAACCGCGGCGGATGAGTCTCACTTTGCCGAAGGTTTGTAATACTTCAATGGATCTATTTCAAGTCAAATATACATTTCCGCGCATCATCAAACCATACTAAGTCTACTACTAACAAGGTAAACCTATTAGTACCAACAGAATAGTGACAACATAGGGGTAGTATAACTGTAGATTTAGCCTACCTAAATTTTAATTGAACCGCCAATATGGGAAATAAGTTAGATGCGCTACGTAGCCTACTAATCTCGAGCACTATGTCAACAAAGCGATCGACGTTACTCTCGCGAACGCAACTTTTCCAGTTATATTTATATTTCATCTAATATTATTAATATTAAAGTGTCCCCATTGTTTTCTTAGTGTTTCGTACACCAGAAAAGGGTGTAACTTGGTGTTGGATGCGTGGAAACCGAAAAAATATATGCATTAAATCCTTGATGGTACCTGTCAAATGCGTGCCCTTATAGTAAAATCGTACCCTAAAATAGTTAATATAAGTTTGGTATTACGAGAAATTTAATATTAGCCTAATGTTTAAGCGCCAGTTTGAAAATGACGAGAGTTGTGGAGAAAAAAACAAAAAATGAATAGGCTAATTACCCTGCACAACCCCCACACATTATGCAGTCCGATAGCGGCACTCTGCGGGTCACACAACTTCTTCTTCTTCAACGTAAACGTAATCGGAAGGAAAGATTATCGTGAAGTGAAGGGGAGTGTAGAGGGGAGTAAAGGAGGAGGGTGGAGGAAGGGAGGAATTTGTGGAGGACGGGAGGATGGTATGGAGGGAAGTAAGGAGGTGGGTAGCATTCAAGGAGACTACAGCAGGACTCTTCTTCTTACCTCTGACCAGGTATAGGCTATCTATAGTGTTTACTAGCCTATACCCCTTTGAAAGGACAATAGCCTAACCTAACAACCTTACCTAACCCATCCTAGTATTGTGGGTGGGGGCTCCCGCTCCCACACCCCCGCTATTTGACATCTTTGACAGATTGTTGGTGTATTTTTCTGTGAAATCTGTTTTTTTCAAGTGTCGATAACGAAATTCCTCCATGCGGACTATAATGAGAAAAATATGGCGAGTCTATTGGTCCCTATTTTCCCTAATAAATTGTTTCTAATAAGGCGGATGTAGCCTAGTGTCCTTGAAGATTATCCGGAGATGTGGAGTAATCAAAGGAAGAGTGTGAAGTGAGGGAAGGAGCGCAGTGTATAAAGAAGGGAGGGGGTGGAGAGAAAGGGGGCGAGCGGGAGAAGGGAGGGAGGTGTGGGAGGAAGAAGAATGGAGGTGTTCAGGGAAACAGTGAAGCAGGAAGAATAGAAAAGCGAGGTAGAGGCAGTGGTGTGTGTGTGTATACGTGGTATAGCGGTGTGTGAGGTTATGTGCATAGTCGTAATGTGGTGAGGTGTACAGTACGTCAGAGTGTGGGTGGGTGCACAACATACAAGAGACACAAGAAAGGGGTAGGGGGTGGTACACAGGAATGGCGAGCCGTATGGGACAGCAATCAAAACATTACATCTAGGCAACAGAAACATCAGTATCACCTACCAACAGTATCTATACCCCGTCATCCTTCCTCACCGTCTCCCGCGCCTCTCCACGAACAAGATCACCGTACAAAAACACCTCACTTACACTCGCGAATATAATTTAAAGAACTATTGTAGTATTAAATCAAACGACACGCGTACACCACCATCAACCACGCGGGACTGCTTGAGGGATGCCTTCCGAGTTACATAAATCCGCCCACTTTAGAGGTGCCACCGAGGGTATTAACGAGGCGAATTATTACCCTGTTTTCGAGCTAGGATAACAAGTTGTCTTATTACAGGTTTCAGTTATTAGTTTGGATACTGATTGTATAGGCCTACATAGGGAGAATATGATTTATCCCTAACGCTCAGAATATATATACATACCGGGAATGGATCCGATGACAGGTTGATTCGTTATTGTCTCGTAAGACAGGCTGTAATTGGATGATAGGTGTCCTCTATTGTTCAGAGACTAGACGCCTGCACGCCAAGTCAGTCGCTTGTCCGATTTGTGTGATTGATGACTCGGTATGGGCCGTAGTAAACAATCCAAATATCTTTCCAGGGCTCATCAATGTCGTATACAATCCTTATTGTTTTCTTCCTCTTGGGTTTGGGTGATGCCGGCGTCGTTTAATAAATTTAAGATTTTGAATAAGCTTAACAAGCTTCTGACTCATTTCAAGCCACTAACTCATGACTTGAACACAGTATCCCCATGTGTTAAGGAGCCTATTGGTTATGTTGTAATAAAAAATGGGAAGTGTTGGGCATTCAAAGAAAATTACGTTTCCACTCATATGAATCGGGGGGACGGAAGATTTATTGCCTATTTGCTAGCTAGAAATATATAGTAATTAAAGGGTGACAATAAATATTTATGAGCGTGATTTACTTGGCTTGTGAGGGAATGATTAAAACTTTGTTCTTGTTGTTCTTGTGGAGGTTTAAGGGGGCTTTAAAGTCGGTGATGTGAAATTAATGCATCATTCCTATATCCCTAGACACACTTACCAACGGAAGCAGCGTGAAGCAAACGTGTGAAGCCTTTGAACAATACCGTGGCGTCGCTTGTTACCCTTCTAGATCCCACAGATCCTTCCTTAAGGGGAGATCTCCACTTGAGGGATTTTTTTCTTGACCCCTTTCTCCCTCATGTTTATCCCCATTGCTTTTGATATTATAAAACGTTTGCCCCATTAGTTTAGCGATTTTAAGAACTTTCACCCCATATTAAGACCTTTCGTACCATTCAGGTGTCGATTTTATCCTGGCGAGCGATAGCGAGCCTGTAATTTAAGAGGAACCGGCCTTCGGCCGGGACATTTTTCTACCGAAAAATGTACAAATTTATCTTGAAAGGGACTCAAGGGGGTGTATTTTTTAGCTTGATGGAGGCCTAGGGAACAAACTAAATACCTCCCCTTAAGGGGAGGTTTTTAGTGTGTTTCCTAGCCTTCCATCAAGCTTGAAATTACACCCCCTTGACTCCCTTTCAAGATAAATTTGTACATTTTTCGGTAGAAAAATTTCCCGGCCGAAGGCCGATTCCTCTTAAATTACAGGCTCGCTTTCGCTCGCCAGGAAAAAATCGACACCTAAATGGCACGAAAGGTCTTAAAAGTGACATAAATGGGGCGAAAGTTCTTAAAAACGCCAAACTAATGGGGCGAACGTCTTAAAATCTCAATAGCAAAGGGACTAAACATGAGGGAGAAAGGGGTCCAGAAAAAAATCCTTCAGGTGGAAATCTCCCCTTAAACAGTATAAACTCGTCTAAAGATAACCCGAGTAAACCGTCAAAATGCATCATTATTTTCAAAGAGTAACATGCACGGCCAACGGTCATAACATTTCTCCATAGAGCTAATATCTCCGCCAACCAGTCATTGTAGGGAGACGAGGGACTGGGGTACCCGAAAAGGGGCTCCTGTCCTGATTCTATTCCTGACTTCCAGTGTGCTGACTTCCAGTGTGCTGACTTCCAGTGTGCTGACTTGACCCCTTCACCACCATGACGTAATTTTCATCTTATTCTGGTTACCATTAGACGATTTTCTTCAGCTTGCAATCTATCTCTAGGACTCAAAAGGGTAAATACAATCTAACTAAACTCTCTGAATAACACAGGTCCTTCATAAACCGCATAAAATCGTTTAGTTTTAGCCAGAATCAAAGTTAAAAAGACGTCATGGTGCTGAAGGGGTTAATAATTCAGAAGGGTTGATAGCCTCTGAAGTCCTATTTTAGCTAACTAATTCTAGCGTAGGGAAGAATAGCTGGTGCGTACGGGTTGGTGAATAGCTGGTGCGTACGGGTTGGTGTATAGCTGGTGCGTACGGGTTGGTGAATAGCTGGTGCGTACGGGTTGGTGTATAGCTGGTGCGTACGGGTTGGTGAATAGCTGGTGCGTACGGGTTGGTGTATAGCTGGTGCGTACGGGTTGGTGTATAGCTGGTGCGTACGGGTTGGTGTATAGCTGGTGCGTACGGGTTGGTGAATATCATTATATAAAGAATACACCAAACACTAAGTTCTGTGTTCTTTAAACTCCTTCTGCACCATGACGCCTTTCTACCTTTGAATCAGGCTACAATTAGACGATTCATGCAGCTTAAGGAGAGGTATTCAGTTTGTTCCCTAGACCTCCATCAAGCTTAAAATTACACCCCCTTGAGTCCCTTTCAAGATATATTTGTAAATTTTTCGGTAGAAAAATGTCCCGGCCGAAGGCCGGTTCCTCTTAAATTACAGGCTCGCTATCGCTCGCCAGGATAAAATTGACACCTGAATGGCACGAAAGGTCTTAATATGGGGTGAAAGTTCTTAAAATCGCTAAACTAATGGGGAAAACGTTTTATAATATCAAAAGCAATGGGGCTAAACATGAGGGAGAAAGGGGTCAAGAAAAAAAATCCCTTAAGTGGAGATCTCCCCTTAAGAAGGACCTATGTTATTATGAGGGTTTATGGATATCGTGTTTACCCATTTGAGTCATAGAGATAGATTATAAACTAAAGACAATCGTATAATGGTAACCAGAATATGATGACAATTACGTAATAGTGGTCAAGGGGTTAATCTTCTATCTTGAGTTGCAAGACTGTCGCACGCGCTTGTGTGTATGTGTTTGCCAGGACGGTACTGGTCGTCAGGTCAGGTCAGGTGAAGTTATTGAGGGATAAGCCTTTACAACGGCACCTCGTATCTACTTTTCGAAGAGTGTTGAGAGGGGAGAAGGAGTGTTGGAGAGAGAAGAAGCTGTTGGAGTGGTTGGTTAGTTACATAGGAATTCAGAGACTATCTACCCTTCTGGTTTTTTTTTTTTTTTTTTTTTTTTTTTTCTATATTCCAACTTACTTCCTCTCGGGCATAGGCTGAAAGCCTTAACATTCACCGCTTTACAATGAACAGTGAAGCCCGTGAGGTCTTGTTCCAGTCTAGGGAGTGAGACATGTGAAGCACGTAGAGTACAACGAGCACCTGCCATCTTGCCTTCACATGAGGCACGGTGCTCACTCATGGCCCGAAACGACCCCATCTCTGAAGCCACCTCGTTCCCGTGCTTCACTGTCTCACCACCTACACTCGGACTCTCACACTTACACACACACAACGCCACCTGTGAGCAGATAACTCACCAGGCATTGCACCCCTATAGCATATTTTGAATATGGGAATATTCATACAGTGCTATTTAATCAGGGAACAATGAGGGTATTTTATTGACGTTTCGGTGGGCTTGTGGTAATGCACTGATACTAGGTACAGCACAAATTCCATCCCAATAATATCTTCCCATTGATACATCGGGATTTGAACCCGGGACCTTTGGATTACCAGGCCAGTGGCAAGACCACTCCACCACACCTCCCCTATATGTAGGATTATGTAGCCATCACACTGTAAAACAAAAATAGCGTCAGGACTGGAGCCCGTTTTCGAGAACTCCAGTCCCTTGTTGGAATGGCTTTGTTGTGTGTGTTATTAGGCTGTATACGTCGTGGAAGTCTGTGTCTGCTTCCTTGGTGTGTGTGTGTGTATGTGTGTGTGTCGGAAAGAGAAGCCATCCGTCATATATGTGTCAAGTCCTTTCGTCCACAATCTTTTCGCTCATACCAATTGTACTAATACTATAGTCTATTCGCTGCAAGTAGGCGAGAAATCATGACCTCTAACCTCTGTAAATAAACAAACGACTAGAGTAATCGAGCTAATATTTCTACCATTTGGGAAGAGTCAGTCAAGGAATAGATGTGGACATTTACAGCTAAGTTTCTCTAGTCCTTTTTGAGTTACAGAGGATAGAGGTCATGATTTATCGCCCCCTTACAGCGAATAGACTATAGCCTGTAAATAGAGAATGCCTCCAAAACATCTATCAATCTATCTCTATGCTCAGACCCAATCCCCACTTTTCCGATTTTTTAATTTTAATTTTCTATTTAATTCGATTTTATTATTTGTTTTCCCTTGGGGTTGGCCGCCTCAAGACAGAGCAAGAACAGGGAAAACACAAATCACAACATAAAACAACGAACAAACACAGACAAAACACAAAGTATGAGTACAATATAATCAGTTATGTCTTACCCTTTCTGGCGTACATCTGAGGTTGACTGGTGGTGGCTGTTGACATGGCCGGTAGCCTGTCTGGATATTAGTTTCATGATATGACATAAAGATCATCCCATTCCAATCTTTGCTTTCTTTCTCCATGATATCTTCAAGGCAAGATAATTTTTATCAAAAGTATAACACTTGCTTACATTTTGCAAATCACAAGTTTTAATATACATATATATATATATACAGTATATATATATATATATATATATATATATATATATATATATACATATATATATATATACAGTATATATATATATATATATAAATGCAATATTGTTGGTTACTAGTCTACCCCCTTGTGGTAAAATTGGAGCCTGTTGCATATTGCCCAAGTGAATACTGCTACAACCACTCTCACCCGCTTACATGGTCGGGGATTCTCCTGTGTAGGTCGATGGGTTTTAAAATTATTTTATTACACTAACTAATTAAACTAACCTACTCTAACTTAAGGGGACAGTGGCTGTTTGTTTGGTCTGTTAATTAATTCATTCACATATTTTTTTAGTTTCCTCCCTAGACCTCCATCAAGCTTAGAAAAATACCCCCTAGACCCCCCTTAATGATAAATTTGTACATTTTTCGGTAGAAAAACGTCCCAGCCGAAGGCCGATTCCTTTTAAAAGTGCAGGCTCGCTATCGCTCGCCAGGAAGTAATCGACACCTGAATGGCACGAAAGGTCTTAAAATTGACAACGAAATGGGGCGAAAGGTGTAAAAAATGCCAAACTAATGGGCCGAACGTCTTATAATGTTAAAGACTAGTGGGGCTAAACACGAGGGAGAAGGGGGTCCAGAAGAACGGTCTGCCTCCCCCTTAAGTGTATCTAGGAATAATGGGTTAGAAAGACAACCACTCCACCTTGGCTTACGTCTATATTGAAGGGTTTTATACACAGTAGATGAAGAGACGACGCTGAAACGGTTCATATTAAGGGGCCCCACCTCGCTTTGTTTTCTATCTCTCTCCCTCTCTCTCTCTCTCTGATGTGTATCCATTCGGCCCCATTCAGCCTACTGTTTTAAGACGTTTATCCCCATCCAGGTGCTGATTATTTCCTAGCGAGCGGTAGCGAGCCAGCACATTTTTATAAATGTTTTTGACAGCAGGTTAAATTTGTATATTTTTCGATAGAAAAATTTCTCCGGTGAAGCCGGTTTTTTCCCATACAATTCTGGCTCGCTATCGCTCGCCAGGAAAAATTGACACCTAGATGGGAATAAACGTCTTAAACAAAAAGTAGTCTGAATGGGGCCGAATGGATACAAGCCAAAGAGAGAGTGAGGGATACAAAGATAAAAACAAAGCGAGGTGGGCTCCCTTAAGCTTACAATACAGTACAAATAAATCATAGGATATAATATAACAATGTACATTCTCTAAAATACATCACCTCAACAATGCATAAGTCATAGTAGTTTATAAAGTTAATTAGTCCTTTCGGTAAGATGATGCTGGGATTCTGTTCATTCTGGCGGTCAGTAGACGATTGTATCCAGTTTCAGAAGGACCTATGTTACTAAGAGGGTTTATTGAGATCGTATTGACCCATTTGAGTCGTATAGGTAGATTACAAACTATAGAAAGTCGTCTAAGGGTAACCAGAATATGATGACATTTACGTAATGGTGGTGAAGGGGTCAATGAAGATGGCAATCACCCTATTTATTCCCTCAGGTCTTTCCTAATCTGTATAACATTACGGGTATGCAAGGGTAATTAAAGTGTCCATAATATATATATACCTACCGTATATAAAAGTATATTGGTAGTAATAATATACTATCATATAGGATGGAAATGTAATTCACTATCGACGAATCCAATAACGTTATATACAAGTTTTGGACCATTGATATTTGACAGTGCAGAGATTCTTCCTGGGTTCCATAACATCGTCTACTGTTAACCCATGTGATGTACTTTTCATTATATTCTGACAACTATTAGACGATTTGGTTCAGCTCAAGAAGGATGTCTACTCAATAACAAACTACAGACCATCTCATTTAATCCTTTTAGCTACCATATATCCTTCCTAAGCTACATACAATCGTCTAAATGTAGCTGAAATAAAATATTAAAGTCGTCACCGGTAAAGAAGGGGTTAAGTAGAAAACAAGAAAGTTATGATACTCTGTAAACAATTAAGGGCAGATGGGTTGTTATTCTGGTCCCACTTCTTCCTCATGTTTAGCTCCATTAGTTTTCAGATTTTAACACCTTAAGAGCGGCCTAGGCGGTAACTTCTATGTATCGCCCAGCATTTTTTTTTACCCTAAATAGGGTTGTTCCGTGCTCATTTTCATGCATAAACAAGACCCAGAGCGTAAAACGAGTATCTATCTCTGAAAGGGCGTAAACAGAGCTTTCCAATGACACCCGAACCATCCTTGTACGACCACTGGTTCTCTTGCAATGATCGTGCAACACGAGTGCAAAAACCTTAAAATAAGGTAATTTCCGTACATAATTCCCTGTGTAGCGAGTGAGAAAGAGGGGAGAAGGGTGGAATACAGTTCAGTAGGTCCACGATGGTCATGGGGAGCGGTCATAAGGTTAATACGCTCGTCCCACCGCTCAGCTCTCTCTCTCAGCAACATTACGTGCTGAAAATGGCACTCGACAGCTGTCGTGCACCGCCACATAGTCCAAATTTATTTCACTCGACATATGTTGCGCGCCGTCAGTTAAGGGTTAAGACGTTCAACTCATTAGTTTGGCGATTTTAAGACCTTTCGTCTCATTTCTTTGTCAATATTAAGACTTTTCGTGTCATTTAGGGGTCGATTTTTTCCTGGCGAGCGAAAGCGAGCCTGTGATTTAAGAGGAATCAACCTTCGGCCGGGAAATTTGTCTATCGAAAAATTTACACATTTATGTTGAAGGAGGGTATTGGGTGGGTGTTTTTAAGTCTGATAGAGGTCTACGGAGTAAAAAAAAAAAATATATATACAGTATATATATATATTGTATATATACTGTATATATATATATATATATATATATATCTATACTGTACTGTACATATATATATATATATATATATATATAATAATAATAAATAAATTAGCAAATAAAGACGACCATACCCCCTTAACCCCTACTGTACCAGGGACTTCCCTTTCCTCATATTCTGGCAACTAGTATACGATTGTATTCAGCTTAGGAAGGACCTCTAGCAATATCAAGACTTCAAACTATCTCGACCAACCCTTTTTAACTACCACAGATCCTTCCTAAGCTGCGTAATATCGTCTAAATATAGCTAGAATATAATATAACACACGTCGCTGGTACATAAGGGTACTAGAAAGGTGTATACAATTATTGGGTATTCTGCTAGAGATTTGCCTTTACATAGCTTAGATGGGTTTATTACTACCAATACATTATAGTCTATAAGGTTATATTATTGTGGACACTTTTATTACCCTTGTCATACCTTCTTTAAACCCATATATTGTACAGTGTTTTCTGAAGGTGTTAATATGGCTCCTAGTGCCAGACATGTTTTATTGGATAGGAATAATACAAAACCGTAAACTAACCTTTTAGATGAAATGGTTTATTACACAATCATGCATTGTAATAAAATGTGGAAAGCTACATCTTCTTTATGAGGCTTTAAGGGGGGATGGGCCGGTTTTCTGTACCTCTTTCTCCCTCATGTTTAGCCCCATTAGTTTTCAGATGTTAAGATGTTTGCCCCATTAGTTAGTCGATTTTAAGACATTTCCCCCCATTTCTTCGTCAATGTTTAGACCTTTCGTGCTATTTAGGTGTCATTTTTTTCCCTGGCGAACGATAGTGAGCCTGTAATGTTGGAAGAACCGGCCTTAGGCCGGGAAATTTTTCTACCGAAAAATTTACACATTAATCTAGAAGGGGGATCTAATGGATGTTTTTTTTTTAATTTGATGGAGGTCTAGGGAGGAAACTAGAAAAATAAATGAATACATGCAAAAATCGCCCAAAAAGGTGAACCATCTCCCCTTAAGTCTATGCAAGTACAAAGGAGTACAAAAAAAAAAAAAAAAAAAAATATGCAGCCTATATACCTTTTCACACTCATTTTATACCCTTCATCTTTTAGTGCTGTATTGGTCGTTTTGTCTAACAATACACACATATTTTTGTATTGATTTTGGAACAAATTTATGGTTCTTATTATAATTTTGTTCGTTGATGAATGTCAGACAGTAAAGCTTTCTTATATCTTGCAGGATTTGGGATGCATATATGATTTTTATTATAAATTATTCGTTAACTAATATGAAATAGTAAATCCTTCTGATGTTCAGGCTTTTGGAATATAATAATGATTTTGATAATAAATGTGTTCTACAATAGATACAAAATTACTTAAGATTTCTAAAATGTATTAAAATAACTCGTAATATGCTATACTAGTTTTGTAACAGTCATTGCATCTCTTAATGCTCACACTATTATTACAGTGTCGTATTTTCACTCATGTTCTTGTTTATGTTCATGTTCTTGTTCATGATCTTGTTTATGTTCATGATCTTGTTTATGTTCATGTTCTTGTTCATGATCTTGTTTATGTTCATGTTCTTGTTTATGATCTTGTTCATGATTTTGTTTATGTTCATGTTCTTGTTCATGATCTTGTTTATGTTCATGTTCTTGTTCATGATCTTTTTCATGATCTTGTTTATGTTCATGTTCTTGTTCATGATCTTTTTCATGATCTTGTTTATGTTCATGTTCTTGTTCATGATCTTTTTCATGATCTTGTTTATGTTCATGTTCTTGTTTATGATCTTGTTCATGATTTTGTTTATGTTCATGTTCTTGTTTATGATCTTGTTCATGATTTTGTTTATGTTCATGTTCTTGCTTATGTTCATGATTTTTTTC
Organism: Paralithodes platypus; assembly: GCA_032716605.1. Classification (NCBI taxonomy): domain Eukaryota; kingdom Metazoa; phylum Arthropoda; class Malacostraca; order Decapoda; family Lithodidae; genus Paralithodes; species Paralithodes platypus. The sequence goes on along the minus strand of CM064513.1, from coordinate 3,374,242 downwards.
CCCCTATGCCTCCGGTACATACATTTTTTATCCTCCAATAAATTCGGGGGTATCACAACCTTAATTTCCCTTCAATGTTGAGGGAGAGAGTTCCGGAGCGTACTTGTTGAGTAGAAGAAAACACTGGACAAATTGGTTCCCTCTTGGGTTAAAGAATTGGACAGCATAGGGTTGGGAACATTGTTGTGCTGTGAAATATATAATGATAGTTAATTTGCTTCACTATTCTGCACTGTCTATACCTATGGCTATAAAAACGGTATGAAAGGGGGATTATAGTGTTCATGATAATATATCCTTATTATAATATATCCGTCGTAATAAACCCATCGCATATCAGATGAATATGTCAAATCATCCATATATTTGTTTTGTGTATGTCTCAGCCTCGGGAATCAAGGCTGTTCAGTAGCCTATGACTCTTACGAGGCCCCGAGATTATCAATTGAAGCTCCGAGATGTTGGGTGCTTCATATGTTGCTCTAGATGGCCACAGTGGAGCTGCTTCAAGGTGCTGGCTGCTTCCTTTCAGCCTTCTTCTTCTTCTTCTATTCTTCTTCTTCTTCTTCTTCTTCTTCTTCTTCTTCGTCTTCTTATTCTCTTCTTGGAGTCGCTGTTCTCGCTTGCGTGGGAACAGCTCGCCTAATTACCGGCTATTTCGCCAGAAAAAGCTATAGCTAGAGTAAGATATAGTTTAGGAAATTAGTAGTCATAGAAGGGATAGTTAAAGAAAAGTAATGAAGGAAACAGCTTAAGCCACACTAGATGACACTTGTATACCTTCTTTATAGCCATGATTTTTACAGTGTATATTAGTTAACCCTCTCAAGACCCGATTACGCAGCCCTTTTTTGTATTCTGGCTATTATTAGACGATTTTATTCAGATTAGGAAGGGTATATGGAAGTCAGTAGGTTGTTTGAGATAGTCCTTACCCTTATAATTCAAACAGATCCTTTCTAAACTGCATGAAATCGTCTCATGAAAGCCAGAAAAACAGTCAAAATGCATCATAATCGTCGAAGGGTTAATTTTCTCCTATAATTCGTCGATGTTCAATAAATTCGAAAGTTTATTCAACATCCATTTCCCTGGCCATGTCGTCTGGGAATATTGTTGTTTTGTGAGGTGCCATAAAATAATGTTGCAACCTTGCTCCAGTGTTTTGTAAAAGGTTTAATAGACATTTTGCAAATATCCAACAGTTTGTTGTGTATTTTTCTTTAAATCCCTTCTGTACCAGCGACGTCTTTTATTTATTATATTCTTGCTGTATTTCGTGATTTCGCGCAGCTTTAACCCCTCAGTTACATTTAGACGATTGTATGCAGCTTAGAAAGGATATATGGTAGCTAAAGGGATTAATTGAGATAGTTTGTAGCTTTATAATTGGTAGACATCTTTTATAAGCTGAATAAAATCGTCTAATAGTTGCCAGGACATAATGAAAAAGACGTCGCCGGTACAGAAGGGGTTAAGAAGGATTTGTGGTAATAAAAGGGTTAAATGAGATATTTCAAAGTCTGGTAATAGACGGAGGCCCTTTTTAAACTGAATATAATCGTCTAATAGTAGCCAGAATAAAATTAAAAGAACGGCACCGGTACAGAAAGGGTTAACGCTTTCAATACGTCGATTTAACTTTATTCTGGCTACTAATAGACGATTTTATTCAGTTTAAAAAGGGCCTCCAGCAAATAACGGGCTTCGAACTCTCTCACTTCCCCCTTTTTACTACCACAGATCCTTCTTGAGCTGCACACAATCGTCTAAATGTAGTTAGAATAAAATTAAAAAGATGCTGCGGAACGGAAAGGGTTAACACTTTCAATATTCTAGACCGCCTTCCTCCCTTTTATTCTGGCCATCACTATACCCGGTTCCAAATAGGTAGGCCAGAAATCGTGAACCCTAACCCCTGTAAGTAAAAAAGGGCTAGAGCAAATGGGTTGTAAGTATCCACACCTATCCCCTGGCTGACCCTTCCCAAATGGTAGACATATTAGCTTCATTACTCTAGTCGTTTGTGAGTTATAGAGGTTTATGTTTAAGAGTATTTTGTTTTTGTGTGTTCATTGTTTTCTGTTGGGTTGGCCCTATTCTGGCTGTCTTGAGTCCCCCCCCCCCCCCTCCCACCACCACCAAAAAAAAAAAAAAAAAAAAAATTGGGGATTGGGCCTGAGTATATAGAATAGAATAGATAGAATGTTCAGGAGTTTTGGTCTACTTATTATAAACAGGGTATACACGGCGTTATTCAGCTATGGAAGGATTTGCTTGAGTTGGAGGGTGCATTTAAATATTGTATACCGGTATTCCTTTGAGTTCTAGATAGCCTTTGTTAGCTTCATAAATTATATCTAATGGTAGCCAAAACTGACAGAACAAAAATCTAAATCTAAAAAGCAAATTGCTCGAATAATGACCCCTCCCCCCCCCCCCACTCCCGAAAAAAACAAACAAACATAAAACATCGGATGGCCTAGGGTTAATATTTCCCCATCCACTGACTTTTATTTTCTCTCTCTCTCTCTCTCTTTTTTTTCTTTTTTACTCTCCTCTCTTTGTCCCGAAAGGAACATGAATACTCCTCCCCGACCCGCTCATCCTCTTTTAATAACACTTGGCACTGCGACGGCGGAGGTAAATTTACGAGTTGCTAATTCGCTCCCGCCATCCAGTTTTCTGGAGGGTTTTGCAGGCGTCGGAGTCCTGGCTAGTAATTATTCTGGGTGGTTTTGCAGGCGTTGGAATCCCTCGCTAGTAATTTTTCTGGTGGGTTTGGTGGTGTTGGAGATCTTGCTCATTGGCTTTGGGTTGTTTTGTAGGCATCAGTTTAATTGTCGAATTTGTCTGGGTGGTTTTGGTGTTGGAGGCCTTTGTTAGCAATTATTCTGGGTGGGTTTGCAGGCGTTGGAATCCGATTACCTCTTAATTATTTGGGTGGGTTTGCAGGCTTTGGAAATCTTGCTCGATTGTTTTTGGCGGTTTTGCAGGAGTTGGAATCCTTCTCTAGTAAATATTATGGAGGATTATGCAGGTTTTGGAGACCTTGCTCGATTGTTTTGGAGGCATCAGTCATTGCTCGAGTTGTTCTGGGCGATTTTGTAGGTGTTGGGGACCATCAGACTCAATTATTCTGGGTGGTTTTACATATACTGGTGTATTTTGCCAAGAATGATTCCGAGTGGTTTTGTAGACGTCAACAATCCCTGGCTCGTAATACTTCTGGATGTTTCTACAGGCGTCAGTAAGAATCGTGAGTGGTTTTGGAGGCGTTGGAGTTATTTTTAGAGTGGTTTAAGTGGTATTACAGGAGTCATTGTCGTTCGCTAGTAAATCTTCTGGATAGTTTTGTAGATGTTGGAATATCTCACTAGTAATTATGCTGGGTGGTTTTACTGGTGTCGGAGGCCTCAGCCAACGAACTTAACATTAATCTTGATCCCTGACCTCTCTGTAACTCAAAAGGGCCTAGAACAAACTGGCTGTAAATATCCACACCTATTTCCTGGTGGACTCTTCCCTAATGATAGAAAAGTCAGCCAGATTTCTTTCATTCATTTCGAGTTATAAGAAGTTAAGGAGTCAAGATTATTGTCAAGTTCGATGGTGCTACATATAATAATAATTGTTGGTGGTTTTGTATGTATTGGAACCCTCTCTAGTAACTATTATGAGTGGTTATAGGCGTCATAGTCTTTCAGTCGTAAAGGCGGTGTCACACGAGCGCTTTTTCCGGCAATTTTCCATGAGCAAGTTTTTTCTCGTGATATTTTGAGGCTTTTTTACACTGGGATCGGGAACTAGACTGACGGTAGATTATGTTAGGTGGCAGATTTCTGATGTAACTGAAATTTTAAGCCTGCCAGACTACAATTGCTCCTAAAAATTGACGGAAAAATCGCTCGTGTGACACCGCCTTTATTCTTGGTGTGTCCTCGTTCGATATAGTCTATGTCACTCTATGGAGGCCAAAATCATACCATTAACCAATTGTAACTCAAACAGGGATGAAATAAATGGGCTGCAAATGGCCACACCTTTTCCCTGGCCGACTCTTCCCAAATGGTAGAAATAATTATTAGCTTGATTATTTTGTCTTGAGTTTTAGAGGTTAGTAGTCAAGATGTTTAGCCTAATTCTAATGAACATACTATATTAATAGGAGTTGAGCACAGAGTCATTTTTCAGGATACAAAGATGACGTTGTTGTATTTGATTTGACTTAAGGTATATCATTAGCCGATTTCAGGCAGCTTAGCAAGGGCCTGTGAGAGCCAAAATGGTACTTGTGAATTTTTTTTCAACCCCTTGATTTCTAGACCTGTAAAATCGCTTGATGCTAACCAACATATTAAGGGGAGGAAGTTGGTTTTTCGAGTCCTCCTCCTCCCTCATGTTTAGCCCTATTAGTTATGGGATTTCAAGACATTCTCCCCATTAGTTTGGCGATTTTCAGACCTTTTGCCCCATTTCTTTGCCAATATTAAGACATTTCGTGCCATTTAGGTGTCGAATTTGTTCTTGGCGAGCGATAGCGAGCCTGTATTTGAAGAGGAATCGGCCTTCGGCCAGGAAATTTTCTACCGAAAAATGTACAAATTTATATTTTGTGGGTGTTATTTTAGTTTGATAGAGGTTTAGAGAGCAAACTAAACCCCCTCCTTAAACCATTGAACCGAACCAGTAAATTATGCTGCACAATACCGTCTGGGCTCACTTAAATTGAAACCAACCTACTGAAGAGAATGACCACAACACTTAAGGGGATGTTTTAGTCTCATTAGTTTTGAAATTTTAAGACGTTCGCCACATTAATTTGGCTATTCCAAGACCTTTCACCCCCACCCCCCTTTCTTTGTCAATTTTAAGATCTTTCGTTCCATGTAGGGGTCGACTGTTTTCCTGGCGAGCGATAGCAAGCCTGTATTTTAGGAGGAACCGGCCTTCAACAACCTGTAGCATTTTTTCTACCGAACAATGTACTAATTCATCTGGAAAAGATGAATTTTAGTTTAGGGGAATTGGTTTAACCTTGATGGAGGTCTAAAGAGGAAACTTTAAAAAAATGAAAACATGAAATGATACAAATAATGATAAATTAATAATACACTAAATAAAACAGTGTTCCCTTAATTGTGCAATCGTTAGTTATTTACTTTTAAGATATTAGTGTGTCGGTATGTAAAGTAGACAACAATGGGCGTAATCATTACTTTGTTGAGTGTACAGACGCCAGCAAAAGTTTCGTGATATTCTATCGTGTTCATCAGAGAGTTCATTATGTCTGAATCAAGAATACACATAACTTGACAATGCAAAGGGGGCTGCTGACGGTGGGAGCATCGGCCCGGGGGTGCAAGCCCGTGTAGGCCTATCCATAGTATCCATAGTATCTCAGTAGTATCCATAGTATCTCAGTAGTATCCATAGTATCCACAGTATCTCAGTAGTATCCATAGTATCTCAGTAGCAACCCAGTAGTATCCATAGTATCTCAGTAGTATCCATAGTATCTCAGACGTGGGTGATGGGCTCCTTCCTGAGGGTGGTGGTGAAGGGGCGCTCGGGGAGGATGTGGCGGGGGGAGGGGGAGGTCAGGTCAGGGGGCCAGGGAGGGGAGGAGGGACAGGTCAGGTCAGGGGGCCAGGGGGAGGGCCCACAGGAACCCCACGTCGCTCCACTCAGCTTCTCTCGCTCCTGCCGCCGTCGATATCTGACAACGTAAACACACTATTAGAAACATTATACAGTATTAATTGATAAATATATATATATATATATATAGATATAATATACATAAATTTATTAATACATTTATACATAATTAGGAATAGCTACAGTATATACAGGATGACCCGAAATAGACGTGCCAAACTTAAGAATTAGGTTAGGAAAAATATTCTAACCACAAAATGTTCTATAAGCAAAATTCCAAACTTTACTCGTTAAAGAGATATCACCTGTTGAAAATGGTATTTTCGTAAGTATTTCCCCATAAGGCTAGCCTATACTGTCTTAGAGCTTACCACACCCACATATAACTGCAATCATTTTACCATGTTTTTATCAAGATATTATAATTCTGTAAGTTTCAAAATGATTATGGACACATTAGCTCACTTTGAACCTGCTGGAAACTATTTGACATGGAAGAGTTCATTACAACGATGGCGGGGGAGGACACTATATAAAACTGTCAATACATCTTAAACGGTTGAGATTTATAATTTTTGTTTTAGAATAGTTTATGCTTAGAATCATCAGTATAACCATATCCTGAATTTGGCACGTCCATTTTGGGACACCCAGTATGATCAAATGTTAGATTAACCCTATGGAGATTATGAGGCATTTTGACAGTTTATTTTTGCTCGTATTAGACGATTGTATACAGCTTAGGAAGGATTTGTGGGTGTTATATGGGTAAAAGCTATATATATTAATCCTCTGACTTCCATATACCCTTCCTAATCTGAATACAAACGTCTAATAATAGATAGAACACAGAACATAAATGCTTCATCGGATCTTTTATGGGAAAGTGATAGGATCCCCACGAATGTAGGGAAATTATGTTTTTGCAAGCACTCCTTCACCGCAGCGCACTACGATATGTGTGGACCGACCAATACCCTATACCCTGTTCCTAATAAGTAAGCCACAACTCTTAAACATTAACCTCTATAACTCACACATTATTAGAGTAATCGAGCTAATATTTCTATCAATTGGGAAGAGTCAGCCAGGATATAGGTGTGGAAATTTACAGCCCATTTGCTCAAGCCCTTTTTGAGTTACAGAGGCTAGGGTTCCCGATTTTTGGCCCAACTATTTCGACATGGCATAGTAAGTAGGTCACTTATACTTGTAATAATTATCATGCACGGAAAAACCCAAGCGTATACATTTTTAAGGGCTTAGGTCCTAACATCTGTAGATATTTAATTTCACATAGCATAGCAACAGATTCGAATTTGATTGTGAAACTTTATATATATACAGTATATTAGGCCTATGGTGATGTCCCTTATCCCACTGTTGCCATCAGATGTTTGAGAATCGACCAATTGATCCATTATTGATGTTTTACCAATTTTGATTATTTTTAACTGGTAGATGAAGCTATTTATGCCAAATCAAATATATATGGATCAGTTTTCTTAAATTTTAACCGGTGACTAAATTAGTGACAAAACTTGTAAAGTTCGTACACCAGTAACAAAGTTATCTTTATTGGTAAAATATTACATTGGAAAGGTCAGACCTATATATTATCAGTTATAATCCACGTGTATAGTAAAGAATATCAAGTCTGTATCAAAGCTGGCACAAATTTTCGAGCATTAATCTGAACATAATATCGAAATGTTCAGCAGTTGATAAATTAAATACAACACACATTCATAATAAGCATTACTAATGTGTTAAAAAAAACAGAAAAGCATGAAACAAATGTTCGAAGTATTATGCAAATCAATTATTACATTATATTTATGCAAAATCGTTTCTTACAATCAACGGGTACGTATATTGCACACAGGAATATTACAGTGTAGAGATACTGTGTTCATATATTGCACACATGAATATTAGAGTAGAGATACTGTGTTCGTATATTGCACACACAAATTTTAGAGTTTAGAGACAATCAGTGGGTTCGTATGTTGCACACAAGAATATTATATTGTATATATACTGTGTTCGTATATTGCACACAAGAATATTACATTGTACTGTATATATACTGTGTTCGTATGTTGCACACAAGAATATTAGTGTATATATACTGTGTTCGTATATTGCACACAAGAATATTACATTGTACTGTATATATACTGTGTTCGTATGTTGCACACAAGAATATTACAGTGTATATATACTGTGTTCGTATATTGCACACAAGAATATTAGTGTATATATACTGTGTTCGTATGTTGCACACAAGAATATTACATTGTACTGTATATATACTGTGTTCGTATGTTGCACACAAGAATATTAGTGTATATATACTGTGTTCGTATATTGCACACAAGAATATTACAGTGTATATATACTGTGTTCGTATATTGCACACAAGAATATTAGTGTATATATACTGTGTTCGTATGTTGCACACAAGAATATTAGTGTATATATACTGTGTTCGTATGTTGCACACAAAAATATTACAGTGTATATATACTGTGTTCGTATGTTGCACACAAGAATATTACAGTGTATATATACTGTGTTCGTATATTGCACACAAGAATATTAGTGTACATATATATACTGTGTTCGTATATTGCACACAAGAATATTACAGTGTATATATACTGTGTTCGTATATTGCACACAAGAATATTACATTGTATATATACTGTGTTCGTATGTTGCACACAAGAATATTAGTGTATATATACTGTGTTCGTATATTGCACACAAGAATATTACAGTGTATATATACTGTGTTCGTATGTTGCACACAAGAATATAAGTGTATATATACTGTGTTCGTATGTTGCACACAAGAATATTAGTGTATATATACTGTGTTCGTATATTGCACACAAGAATATTAGTGTATATATACTGTGTGCGTATGTTGCACACAAGAATATTAGTGTATATATACTGTGTTCGTATGTTGCACACAAAAATATTAGTGTATATATACTGTGTTCGTATGTTGCACACAAGAATATTAGTGTATATATACAGTGTTCGTATGTTGCACACAAGAATATTAGTGTATATATATACTGTGTTCGTATATTGCACACAAGAATATTAGTGTATATATACTGTGTTCGTATGTTGCACACAAGAATATTACAGTGTATATATACTGTGTTCGTATGTTGCACACAAGAATATTACAGTGTATATATACTGTGTTCGTATATTGCACACAAGAATATTACATTGTATATATACTGTGTTCGTATGTTGCACACAAGAATATTAGTGTATATATACTGTGTTCGAATATTGCACACAAGAATATTACAGTGTATATATACTGTGTTCGTATATTGCACACAAGAATATTACAGTGTATATATACTGTGTTCGTATATTGCACACAAGAATATTAGTGTATATATCCTGTGTTCGTATGTTGCACACAAGAATATTAGTGTATATATAATGTGTTCGTATGTTGCACACAAGAATATTACAGTGTATATATACTGTGTTCGTATGTTGCACACAAGAATATAAGTGTATATATACTGTGTTCGTATGTTGCACACAAGAATATTAGTGTATATATACTGTGTTCGTATATTGCACATAAGAATATTAGTGTATATATACTGTGTGCGTATGTTGCACACAAGAATATTAGTGTATATATACTGTGTTCGTATGTTGCACAAAAATATTAGTGTATATATACTGTGTTCGTATGTTGCACACAAGAATATTAGTGTATATATACAGTGTTCGTATGTTGCACACAAGAATATTAGTGTATATATACTGTGTTCGTATGTTGCACACAAGAATATTAGTGTATATATACTGTGTTCGTATGTTGCACACAAGAATATTACAGTGTATATATACTGTGTTCGTATGTTGCACACAAGAATATAAGTGTATATATACTGTGTTCGTATGTTGCACACAAGAATATTAGTGTATATATATTGTGTTCGTATATTGCACACAAGAATATTAGTGTATATATACTGTGTGCGTATGTTGCACACAAGAATATTAGTGTATATATACTGTGTTCGTATGTTGCACACAAAAATATTAGTGTATATACTGTATACTGTGTTCGTATGTTGCACACAAGAATATTAGTGTATATATACTGTGTTCGTATGTTGCACACAAGAATATTACAGTGTATATATACTGTGTTCGTATATTGCACACAAGAATATTACAGTGTATATATACTGTGTTCGTATATTGCACACAAGAATATTACAGTGTATATATACTGTGTTCGTATATTGCACACAAGAATATTACAGTGTATATATACTGTGTTCGTATATTGCACACAAGAATATTAGTGTATATATACTGTGTTCGTATGTTGCACACAAGAATATTAGTGTATATATACTGTGTTCGTATGTTGCACACAAGAATATTACAGTGTATATATACTGTGTTCGTATGTTGCACACAAGAATATAAGTGTATATATACTGTGTTCGTATGTTGCACACAAGAATATTAGTGTATATATACTGTGTTCGTATATTGCACATAAGAATATTAGTGTATATATATACTGTGTGCGTATGTTGCACACAAGAATATTAGTGTATATATACTGTGTTCGTATGTTGCACACAAAAATATTAGTGTATATATACTGTGTTCGTATGTTGCACACAAGAATATTAGTGTATATATACAGTGTTCGTATGTTGCACACAAGAATATTAGTGTATATATATACTGTGTTCGTATGTTGCACACAAGAATATTAGTGTATATATACTGTGTTCGTATGTTACACACAAGAATATTACAGTGTATATATACTGTGTTCGTATGTTGCACACAAGAATATTACAGTGTATATATACTGTGTTCGTATATTGCACACAAGAATATTACATTGTATATATACTGTGTTCGTATGTTGCACACAAGAATATTAGTGTATATATACTGTGTTCGTATATTGCACACAAGAATATTACAGTGTATTTATACTGTGTTCGTATATTGCACACAAGAATATTAGTGTATATATACTGTGTTCGTATGTTGCACACAAGAATATTAGTGTATATATACTGTGTTCGTATGTTGCACACAAGAATATTAGTGTATATGTACTGTGTTCGTATGTTGCACACAAGAATATTACAGTGTATATATACAGTGTTCGTATGTTGCACACAAGAATATTACAGTGTATATATACTGTGTTCGTATGTTGCACACACGAATATTACAGTGTATAAATACTGTGTTCGTATATTGCACACAAGAATATTACATTGTATATATACTGTGTTCGTATGTTGCACACAAGAATATTAGTGTATACATACTGTGTTCGTATATTGCACACAAGAATATTACAGTGTATATATACTGTGTTCGTATATTGCACACAAGAATATTAGTGTATATATACTGTGTTCGTATGTTGCACACAAGAATATTAGTGTATATATACTGTGTTCGTATGTTGCACACAAGAATATTACAGTGTATATATACTGTGTTCGTATGTTGCACACAAGAATATTACAGTGTATATATACTGTGTTCGTATGTTGCACACAAGAATATTACAGTGTACATATACTGTGTTCGTATATTGCACACAAGAATATTACAGTGTATATATACTGTGTTCGTATATTGCACACAAGAATATTAGTGTATATATACTGTGTTCGTATGTTGCACACAAGAATATTAGTGTATATATACTGTGTTCGTATGTTGCACACAAGAATATTACAGTGTATATATACTGTGTTCGTATGTTGCAACACAAGAATATTAGTGTATACTACTGTGTTCGTATATTGCACACAAGAATATTAGTGTATATATACTGTGTGCGTATGTTGCACACAAGAATATTAGTGTATATATACTGTGTTCGTATGTTGCACACAAAAATATTAGTGTATATATACTGTGTTCGTATGTTGCACACAAGAATATTAGTGTATATATACAGTGTTCGTATGTTGCACACAAGAATATAAGTGTATATATATACTGTGTTCGTATGTTGCACACAAGAATATTAGTGTATATATACTGTGTTCGTATGTTGCACACAAGAATATTACAGTGTATATATACTGTGTTCGTATGTTGCACACAAGAATATCAGTGTATATATATACTGTGTTGGTATGTTGCACACAAGAATGTTAGTGTATATATACTGTGTTCGTATGTTGCACACAAGAATATTAGTGTATATATACTGTGTTCGTATGTTGCACACAAGAATATTACAGTGTATATATACTGTGTTCGTATGTTGCACACAAGAATATTAGTGTATATATACTGTGTTCGTATGTTGCACACAAGAATATTAGTGTATATATACTGTGTTCGTATGTTGCACACAAGAATATTAGTGTATATATACTGTGTTCGTATGTTGCACACACGAATATTACAGTGTATATATACTGTGTTCGTATGTTGCACACAAGAATATTAGTGTATATATACTGTGTTCGTATGTTGCACACAAGAATATTAGTGTATATATACTGTGTTCGTATGTTGCACACAAGAATATTAGTGTATATATACTGTGTTCGTATGTTGCACACAAGAATATTACAGTGTATATAACTGTATTCGTATATTGCACACAAGAATATTACTGTATATATACTGTGTTCGTATGTTGCACACAAGAATATTAGTGTATATATACTGTGTTCGTATGTTGCACACAAGAATATTACAGTGTATATATACTGTGTTCGTATGTTGCACACAAGAATATTAGTGTATATATACTGTATACTGTGTTCGTATGTTGCACACAAGAATATTACAGTGTAGACAATCAATGTGTTCGTATATTGTACACAAGAAAATTACAGAGTAGATTCCTCTTCTCTCCTCCCCATTCCCTACCCCCTCTCCGGTTGCTACAAGTAAATATACTGCATATTGAAATTTGACAATATGCAAATTAAGTTTACTCGTTTGTTTACTATTATTGGATCCAAATAGGAATAATATGAGTAAACTTTATATACTGTATATCTAAGAAGTGGTTAAGTGTACAGTATGTATTAATTATAATTATAATAGTTATAATGATCTCTCTCTCTCTCTCTCTCTCTCTCTCTCTCTATGTATATATATATATATATATATATATATATATTGCATATATATATATATATATATATATATATATATATATATATATATATACATAGAGAGAGAGAGAGAGAGTGCAAGAGAGAGAGAGAGAGAGAGAGAGAGAGAGAGGAGAGAGAGAGAGAGAGAGAGAGAGAGAGAGAGAGAGAGAGAGAGAGAGAGAGAGAGAGAGAGAGAGAGAGAGAGAGAGAGAGAGAGAGAGCCCACCATCAGATAAGGCTAAAGTACCACCATGCACCAGTGTCCTCCCCTATACCACTGTGGACTCTCCCTCTCTATACATATTCTCACACACAGGGTAAACTAGAAACAGTAAAACTCAATTCAATGCACTAAATACCTTGCTATAAGCGTATTGTCAGTGATAGGCACCCTCTGCCAAATAGAGGTTATTACATCATAATAAACTAATACTTATCATGCATGCGTGTGTGTGTGTGTAATGATGAATATTTGTGTATGTGCGGTTATGTATAATGATTGGTATTTGCATGTGCGTGCGTGTGATACTGTGGGAGTGTTTGTAGGCTATATGATGTTGAATATGTATATGTGTGTGTATGTGTGTGTGTGTATTCACTTGCTTGTTCGTCAAGGGGAATCCACGCAGTGTGTGTGTGTGTGTGTGTGTGTATGTGTGTGCGTGTGTGTATGTAGGTTAAAGTAGTGTTGTGTACGTACCTGCATATGAGTGCCGCTAATGTAAGTACGAGGAGGGCAGTGAGAACGATGACCACCACCACCACCACCACCTGTATCCTCCCTACACACACCTCCCTCCTTGCTGCTACCCTGTAACATAACATAACATTAATATAACATAACATTAATATAACATAACATTAATATAACATAACACCACCACCACTTGTACCCTCCCTACACACACCTCCCTCCTGGCTGCTACCCTGTAACATAACATAACATTAATATAGCTACATTAAGCATAACATTAATATAACATAACACCACCACCACTTGTACCCTCCCTACACACACCTCCCTCCTGGCTGCTTCCGTGTAACATAACATAACATTAATATAACATAACATTAATATAACATAACATAACATAACATTACATTACTTCTACGTAACATACAGTAATATTACTAGAAGTGCACTTGGTAGAGCGCATACGTCCGCCTACGCTGGTGGAGGTATGCGCTCTACCAAGTGCCTCCAAAATTAAACCACCTTTTCCTTGGTACATATCCTATCTACCCACCAAATTTCGTAAAAATCTGTTCATAACTTTTTGAAATATCTTATTTTTTACAGACAAACAGAACGGAGGCAGAAGCATAACCTCCGTCAAACGTCGATGGCGGAGGTAAACAACACCACTCCTTCCTCTCTTACACATAAAGGAATCTTCTTAATTAGGTTTACTTTGTAAGTTAATTGGTGGGTTGGGGATAATATGAATTAATGGTTTTAAAACTATTCACAACTATAAACATAAGACATGCAAAAGACAAATTTGAACATATCATTAGTGGGTAGGTTAAGGGGAGGTTTTTAGTTGATTCCCTAGACTTCCATCAAGCTTAAAATTACTCCCCCTTGACCCCCTTTCAAGACAAATTTGTACATTTTTCGGTAGAAAAATTTCCCGGCCGAAGGCCGGTTCCCCTTAAATTACAGGCTCGCTATCGCTCGCCAGGAAAAAATCGACACCTAAATGGCACGAAAGGTCTTAAAATTGACAGAAATGGGTCGAAAGTTTTTAAAATCGTCAAAATAATGGGGGCGAACGTCTTAAAATTAGAAAAGCAATGGGGCTAAACATGAGGGAGAAAGGAGTCCAGAAAAAAGTCCCTGGAGTGGATATCTCCCCTTAAGTCTGAATATTTCGTTTGCTCTTACTCTACTGTATAGGCTAACCCTATAATATTTCCGCACCCTCCTCAGCTCCCCGCCATGGAGTGGCTTCGGTCACCCAGGCTTTATTGTGGTCGACGGGGAGGGTTCTGTGGGGGCGCTCGGTTATGGCCTTGGCCTTGCTCGGGGCCTTGGGGCTGTTCGGCCAGGCAGCTTGGGGGGGGAACAACAACAACAACAACAACAACTCTATAATAACATAATGATATACAATGACAAACTAGGGGGTAGGTTAAGTCTGTATATTTTGTTTGCCATTAATCTACTTAAGGGGAGATGTCCACTTGAGGGATTTTTTTCTTGACCCCTTTCACCCTCATGTTTAGCCCCATTGCTTTTGAGATTTTAATCACGCACGTTCGCCCCATTAGTTTAGCGATTTTAAAAACTTTCACCCCATTTCTGACAATTTTAAGACCTTTCGTGCGATTTAGGTGTCGATTTCTTCCTGGCGAGCGATAGCGAGCCTGTAATTTAAGAGGAACCGGCCTTCGGCCTGGACATTTTTCTACCGAAAAATGTACAAACTTATCTTGAAAGGGGGTCAAGGGGGTTTAATTTTAAGTTTGATGGAGGTTAAGGTAATAAACTAAAAACCTCCCCTTAATATCTGTAGGCCTATAAGTACATAAATACAATTAACCCCTTCTGTACCGTTGCCGTCATTTTAACTTTATTCTGGCTACTATTAGACGATTTTATTCAGTTTAAAAAGGGCCTCTAGAAACTAACTGGCTTAAGAGATCTAAATGTAGCCAAATTCGCAGGTGCAAAATATATATTAAATATATAACAATTTACAACATAAGACAGCAAAAACTAAAAACCTAGTAAATGGCTATAATCTGCATACGAGCGTACTAAATGACAAAGAGAGCGAGAGGGGAGACGGGCCTAAACGATCTAAACATAAACAAAGTCGGGTATATAAAAGAAAATATTTAAAATATACTAAGGATAACATAAACAGAGCAAAAGAAAAACAAAACAGTTACAATCTGCATACGAGCGTACTAAATGACAACGAGAGCGAGGGGGAGCGACGGGCCTAAAAGATCTAAACATAAACAAAGTCGGGTGGTCTCCGGGCGGGGATATTGAGCACATCTTTCATTACGCAGGGACGTGACCGGAGTAGCGCACAGGAGGAATGGAACGAGGGGAAGGAAGGAGGGAGAGAGAAGATGGGAGGGAGGGAGAGAGGAAATAAGGGTGGGAGGGAGGGAGAGAGAGGTAGGGAAAGAGGAGAGAGAGGGAAGGAAGAATATCAAATAGGAAGGTGAGAGTGGAGGAAAAGAGAGGAAATGGGAGTAGCATAATGGAGGTTTGGAACGAGGGAGGGGGCGAAGGAGAGAAGTAGGGAGGTAGAGAAGGGAGGAGATAGGATAGGGAGAGAGGGTAGGGAGAGGGAAGGAAGCAAGTTAAGTAGAAAGGTAGGAGTGAGAGGGAAAGAGAGGAATGGGAAGAATAGAAAGAGTGAAATGGGATCGGGCATGACAAGCTAGGGGGTGGGAGGTAGAAGCGAATGTAAGGAAATGAGAGGGAAGTGGGGGAGAAGGAAAGAGGGATGAAGTTGGTGAGTGAAAGACATAGAGGAGAGAAGGATGGACGGAAATGAAAGAGGAGGCAGGGAGGAAAGGAGTGGAAATAGCGAAAGAGAGAGAGAGAGAGAGAGAGAGAGAGAGAGAGAGAGAGAGAGAGAGAGCGATATGGAGCAATGGAATTAAGGAAGTGGAATGAGAGACAGGGAAGGAGAGGGAGGTAAGACAGAATATGGGAGACAGAGGGAGAGTAGAAGGGAAGGATGGAAGATGAGGAAAAGGGGAGAAGAAACGAGGAAATAAAGGAGGGGAGTGGCATAATAGATTGAGAGAGAGAGAGAGAGAGAGAGCGAAGGAAGGAGAATAGCAAAGCAAGATAACAGTGGGAAGCAAGGGGTTAAAGGGAGATGGGCCGTTTTTCTGGTCCCCTTTCTTCCTCATGTTTATCCCCATTAGTATTGAGATTTTAAGACGTTTGCCTCATTAGTTTGTCGATTTTAAGACCTTTCACCCCATTTATTTGTAAATTTTAAGACCTTTCGTGCCCTTTAGGTGTCGATTTTTTTTCCTGGCGAGCACTAGCGAGCCTGTAATTGTGGAGGAACCGGCCTTCGGCCGTGACATTTTTCTACCGAAAAATTTACAAATTAATCTCGAAGGAGAATCTAATGGATGTTTTTTATTTAAGTTTGAAGGAGGTCTAGGGAGGAAACTAAAACATAAATATATATATATATATATATATATATATAATATATATATATATATATATATATATATATATATATATACAGTATATATATATATATATATATATATATATATATATATGGATCCCCAAAAATAAAAAATATCCCCTTAAAGTAAGAGAAAGAGGTGGGATAGAGAAGGGAGAGATGGAGAGTGGGAGAAGAAGAGGGAGGGAGCTATTACAGGGGAGAAGAGTTGGGGGACAGGGGAGAATACGGAACAGGCTAATGGGAGGGGAGTTGGAGGGAATGGGGGAGGGAATTAGGGATGAAGGGGAGTAGGAGGGTAGAAGGGGATGTGGGAAGGAATGGGGAGGGTGGGGGAGAGGGGGTGTGCAAAGGGGAGTAGGGGGGTAGCAGGGGAGTGGGAAGGAAGGAGGGAGAAGAGTGGGAGTGAAGGAGGAGAGTGGATAGGAAGAAGAGTGGGAGAAACCATGGGAAGAAGAGTGGGAAGGAAATAGGATAATCGAAAGAGAATGGGAAGGAAGGAAGGAGAAGAGTGGAAAATTGGATAGTAGGGAAGTAGGATAATAACAAGAGAATGGATAAGAATGAAGAAAGGACAAGTGTAGAACATGGGAGAGGGGAGGGAAGAAAGAAAGGACAAGTGTAGAACATGGGAGAGGGGAGGGAAGAAAGAAAGGACAAGTGTAGAACATGGGAGAGGGGAGGGAAGAAAGAAAGGACAAGTGTAGAACATGGGAGAGGGGAGGGAAGAAAGAAAGTGGAAAGGAAAGAGGAGATTGTTGGGGAGGGACAATAGTGAATACTAGGAAAGGAAGGAAGGGAGTAGGAGGATAGAAACGAAGTGAGAGGGAAGGAGGGGAGTGGGAAGAAAGAAAGGAGTGAACAAAATGAGGGGAGTAAGAGAGTGAGAGTGAGAGTGGAAGAGAAAGAAGATAGTAGGAGGGGTAGAGGGAGGGAAGGAAGGAGAAGAGAGGGAGGGAGGGAAGGAAGGAGAAGGAAGTGAAAGGAGGGGTGAGAGGCAGAGGGATGGAAGGAAGGAGGGAGGGAAGGAAGGAGAAGGAAGTGAAAGGAGGGGTGAGAGGCAGAGGGAGGGAAGGAAGGAAGGAAGGAAGGAAGGAAGGAGGGAGTAGGAAGAAGAGAGAAGGAAGGAAGGAGAAATAAGAAGAGGGAAGGAAGGAAGGAGGGAGGGAGGGAAGGAAGGAAGGAAGGAGAAGGAGGGAGGGAGGGAAGGAAGGAAGGAAGGAGAAGGAGGAAGAGGGAAGGAAGGAAGGAGGGAGGTGGAGGAAGGAGGGATGCGAGTCGGAGGAAAGGAAGGAAGGAGTGAGGGAGGTTTGATGACAGATTGCGAGACGCGGGAGGAAGGGAGAGATGATACATGCTTTATTTATTATTTATTATTTATTTACCTACTCCAAAAAAGAAAATCTCGACTCTGGGTTGGTGGGAGGAAAAAGAAAGGTGTGAGATAACAAATATAAAGAGGAAGGAATATTAAGGGAAACAAGCAACAACAGATATGTTGATCCTTACGTGGCTGCTTGTAACTAAATTACCGATCCTCTTATGAAAACATGAAAGGATAGTACAGGGTAAAGTGGTGCTATTTGTTGTAGACGCACTTAAGGGGAGATCTCCACTTGAGGGATTTTTTTCTTGACCCCTTTCACCCTCATGTTTAGCCCCATTGCTTTTGATATTATAAAACGTTCGCCCCATTAGTTTAGCGATTTTAAGAACTTTCACCCCATATTAAGACCTTTCGTGCCATTCAGGTGTCGATTTTATCCTGGCGAGCGATAGCGAGCCTGTCATATAAGAGGAACCGGCCTTCGGCCGGGACATTTTTCTACCGAAAAATGTACAAATTTATCTTGAAAGGGACCCAAGGGGGTGTAATTTCAAGCTTGATGGAAGTTTAGGAAACACACTAAAAACCTCCCCTTAATCGGGGGTTAAAATTGACATTTATTTACTCGTTATATTTTAAAACATGTGAACAGTACTACACTCGGTGACATTACTTGGTACCGTAGTCCATTTGATAAAGTTACCACTCGATTAAAAAGAAATGCTTCGCCTCATATGAGTGAAAAAGGCTTTCCAATTGGCTTGCAACCATTTCCTCTAGTGTAATTTGAGTGCTTAATCGTGAAGTATTTGTTGACATCCATATTGACGATACCTTTAATAGTTTTAAATACTTGAATTAGGTCCCCTCTTATCCTGCGCTTTGTTAAACTAAAGATATTTAACTCTTTTAAATGATCTTCATATGACTTGTTTCTTAGTCTAGGAATCAATTGTCTTGCTCTCCGTTGTATTTCCTCCAGTATAGCTATGTTCTTTTGATAATATGGACACCAAAACAGCACACAATATTCCAGTAGAGACAGTTTAGGGAGGAAGAATAACAGAAAAGAAGTTATTTGTATTTTAACACAGATACACTGACTACACAGAACTTACGATCCTATTGAGGTGGTCAGTACTTTATTCTAGTATGCAGAACCCCAAATATATGTAAGTGGCAGAAATGGGTAGCAAAGAAGAAGGGTTAGACGACATGGATGACACAGAGAGAGAGAGAGAGAGAGAGAGAGAGAGAGAGAGAGAGAGAGAGAGAGAGAGAGAGAGAGAGAGAGAAGGTATTATGGGTGCAGCCGTGTGAGGGAGAAGAGATTTAGAGGTGTGACATCTGGTGAAGGAAGAGAGGGAGAGGTGTCACAGATGGAGAGAGTGAGTGTGAGAGTGAGAGTGTGTTACATGGAGTTACAAGGAATAATTAGTATCTCAAATATCTTGCGGTCCATTCCGAGGAAATACTCATTACAGAGTTTGCAAAATACTATCTACTCTCTTCTTGAACTGCTCTACTGAAGAACTGTTTACAAATTCTGAGGGAAGTGTGTTCCAGGTAGAACAGATCTTATACGTGAAACAGTTTCCACTAGTACTAGTGCTGAACCTTTTCAATTCTAATTTTCGGCCATGGGTTGCGTGTTGTATTCATATACAACATATATATATATATATATATATATATATATATATATATATATATATGAGAGAATGTGTGTGTGTGTGAAAGAGAGAGGACAGGAGAGAGAGAGCTAAGAGAAGACATACTGTGGTGGATTACACAGGTGGCAGTATTAAGAATTGTGAGAGAGAGAGAGAGAGAGAGAGAGAGAGAGAGAGAGAGAGAGAGAGAGAGAGAGAGAGAGAGAGAGAGAGAGAGAGAGAGAGAAGGAGAGAGAGAGAGAGAGAGAGAGAGAGAGAGAGAGAGAGAGAGAGAGAGAGAGAGAGAGAGAGAATACATTATATTAAGGGGGCCCACCTCGCGTTTTGTCTCTTTCACTCCCTCTCTCTTTGGCTTGTATCCATTCGGCCCCATTCAGCCTACTGTTTCAAGACGTTTACCCCCATCCATGTGTCAATATTTTCCTGGCGAGCGGTAGCGAGCCAGCATATACATATTTTTGTTTTGACAGCAAGCTAAATTTGTACATTTTTCGATAGAAAAATGTCTCCGGCAAAGCCGGATTTTCCATACAATGCTGGCTCGCTATCGCTCGCCAGGAAGAAATCGACACCTGGATGGGGATAAACGTCTTAAAACAGTTGGCTGAATGGGGCCGAATGGATACAAGCCAGAAAAAGAGAGAACAGGAGAGAAAGATGAAAAAAAAAAAAACCGGTGTCCCCCCTTAAGTAATTTGCCAATATGCACGTCTGATAGCGATGGACAACATATGATGCCAGACAGCTGTTGAGGAGAAAATATGTTCAGGGCAAAAGTGATCGTTTCACAATTTTTTTTTTCCCAACAATTTTCGTTTTACCATTTGCGGAAACGAAAATTAAACCGATGTTTTTTATTTTGTTCTTATTTTGGTCAGTTCATCATACACAGTCGGAAGTAGTATGGATATTAAACAAGCTAAAGTAGAGGAATTGTTAAGACCTTTGAAGCTCTGATGCGTTTTAGCAGTATATTTTTGGCTACCATTAGACGATTTTATGCAGCGCTTAGGAAGGATCTGTGGGTATTAACAGGGCATAGACTATCTCGATCAACCCTCTGACTTCCATACACCCTTCCTAATCTGAATAAAATCGTCTAATAATAGCCAGAAAACAAAAAGAGCAGTGCGGCATCGATCCTCAGAGGGCTAACTGCTTATAAAGTTGACCAATACAATATAAATGCTATGAAGTGAGATATCCGGATTTCTTTAAAAAGACTAACTCCAAAAATAGAAGTTGCCATATTCTTATCCTATTTGTTATGATGACGCATTATTACACGTATTTTGGATAGCATATATTAAGGAGAGATAGTTAACTTTTTGGACGATTTTTGCATGTATTCATTATTTTTCTAGTTTCCTCCCTAGAGCTCCATAAAATTTAACAAAAAACATCCATTAGATCTCCCTTCTAGATTAAATTGTACATTTTTCGGTAGAAAAATTTCCCGGCCGATGGCCGGTTCTTTCAACATTACAGGCTCATTATCGTTCGCCAGGGAAAAAATCGACACCTAAATAGCACGAAAGGTCTAAATATTGACGAAGAAATGGGGCGAAAGGTCTTAAAATCGACTAACTAATGGGGCAAACATCTTAACATCTGAAAACTAATGTGGCTAAATATGAGGGAGAAAGTGGTCCAGAAAAGCGGCCCATCCCCCCTTAAAGGATATTATGCAGCCTAAGAAGGATTAGTTTTCTTAGTTTGTCTTCGTTTTCTTTTATATATTTTAAACATTATTTTTTCCCCCTCCCTCTGCACAAGCTCCAACACACTGCGGGACGTTGTTGCTGAAAGCTTTGTGTGTGTGTGTGTGTGTGTGTGTGTGTGTGTGTGTGTGTGTGTGTGTGTGTGTGTGTGTGTGTGTGTGTGTGTGTTTACTGTGTGTGTGTGTGTGTGTTTGTTCCTCATATAACAATACTTGAAAGAGCCAACAACACCAGTATTGAGACCCTTATCATCAAACAACAACTCAGATGGGTTGGGCATGTCATCCGTATGCCAGAGGAGAGACTACCTCATAAAATACTATATGGAGACAGCTGCATGAAGGCCGCAGAGCAGCTGGAGGACCAACATTAAGATACAAAGACAGTATAAAGACAATACTAAAAAGGTGCAATATACAACCAACTGCACTTGAAAACTTAGCATCAGATAGACCACTATGGCGCTCACACTGCCAGCAAGGAGCGAAGGAACTGGAACGTCAGAGGAAACACCACCAGCAGGAGAAGAGGGCCCGGAGACATGCACGCCGGGAACAACCAGCACCTCCTAACCCGGACTACCAGTGCACAGACTGTGGCAGGATATGTGCATCACGGATAGGACTCTACAGTCATCGTAGAACTCACAACAGATGAATGCAGGAAGGGAACGTCATCATCGGACTACGATGGACTACCATAAGCAAGCAAGTGTGTTTGTGTGTGTGTTTACCTGTGTGTGTGTGTGTGTATGAGTGTGTGTGTGTGTGTGTGTGTGTGTGTGTATGTGTGTACCTGTGTGTGTGTGTGTGAACGTTAATTTCATGTAAGTAGTAGATGTGAACTCTTCCCCAGGGCGGGTGCCCAACCCCGAAAGGAGTTGAAATAGGGGAGCTATCCCCCCGCCAAAGGCGGCTTTCTAGGGCCTTTCCTAGCTGATGCTGAGAGGATTGGGTTCTAGTCATGTGGTGATGGGCTGGTCTATCCGAGTGAGAACTGAGCGATCTCTGCCATACCCATAGCTTACTTTGACTGTTCCTTTTACTTATATATCTTCTAGATCTCAAGTAGCGGCGTCTTTTCCGTGGATTGACCTCCCTACTGCCAACCTAGAAGTTGGCAGATTGGGAGCCAAAGCGTCACATTTTTCCCTTGCCCCTCAACTTTCCCTTCATAATTGCTGAGGGGCACAGGGCCTTGGGTGGGGCTTTGGTTTCCCGGGCGCTTCCGCACCCTCCTCAGCTCCCTGCCTTGGAGTGGCTTCGGTCACCCGGGCTTTGTTAGTTGTAAGCAGGGAGGATTTTGTGGGGGCGCTCGTTTATGGCCTTGGCCTTGCTCGAGACCTTGGGGCTGTTCGGCCAGACAGCCGGGGGAACAACAACAACAACAACAACAACAACTCTTTCCCAAAGGTGATAATAATATGCTCTCCTATGTATCGCTGCATGCAAGATATTTACTATCATCACCAGCACAGGTTCACACATCACTACATTAACCCATACAGTACCAGGAACGTCCTTTTCATCTTGGGAAGGACCTCTAGCAGTAATAAGGCTTTACACTATCTCAATCAACACTTTTAACTACCACAGATAATTCCCAAGCTGCATAATACCGTCTAAATATAGCTAGAATAAAATATAACACACGTTGCTGGTACTCAAAGGGTTAATAGGATTTTAGTTTAATTCCTAGATCTCCATTAAGCTTAAAATGTCACCCCTAGACCCCCTTTCAAGATAAATGTGTACATTTTTCGGTAGGGCCGGTTCCTCTTAAATTACAGGCTCGCTATCGCTCGCCAGGCAAATATCGACACTTATATGACACGAAAGTTCTTAAAATTGACAGAAATGTGTCGAAAGTTCTTAAAATCGCCATAATAATGGGGCGAATGTTTTAAAATCTCAAAAGCAATGGGGCTAAGCACACTCACTCTTTCTCCCTAATCCTCTCTCTCTCTCTCACACACACAAACTCACTCTCTCATTCGCTCACTCACTCTCACAAACACACAAACTCACTCTCTCATTCCCTCACTCACTCTCACTCACTCACACACACACACGCACATCAAACTACCTCGTTATCGTTGCTTTCCACCTCATCAGTCTACAAAATCACACCATTACCCCCACCCTCGTACCGTACTGTACCACACCCACCTTAATCTGTACCGTACCTCACCACACTGTACCGCACCGTACCCTACCACACTGAACTTAAACACGCTACACTGCACCGTACCACACCCCACCACACGGTACCGCACCCTACCACACTGCACCGCACCCTACCACACTGCACCGCACCCTACCACACTGTACCACACCCATAGTACCGTACCACTATTTTTTCCAGGCGAGTGATAGCGAGCCTGTAATTTTAGAAGGAACCGGCCTTCGGCCGGAACATTTTTCTACCTAAAAAAGTACAAATTTAACTTGAAAGGGGATCTAAGGTGTGTTTTTTTAAGCTTGATGGAGGTCTAGCGAGGAAACTCATAAATCACTAAATAAATAAATAAATAAATCAATATATAGACCAAAAACCAAGCACTACCCCCTTAAGTGCTACAAATAAAGGTTGTGAACTAATTGACCTTTTTATTGTGGCTGTCACTTTTAATGTTATTTAACCCTTTCAATAACAGGACACCATTTTTAATGGTATTCTTGCCAGCATGACGTAATTTATATCAAGTTATTATATAAAAGTTATTGCATCGTGTTTTAAATCATATATTGTTGACGTAATAATCGTTATCTTTATAAAACAAAACAAAAATGCATATTTTCGCTGGCAATTTTATTCGTGTAGATTATTCTTTTATTTGGAAAAAAATCAGTATGAAAAAAAAAGAAAAAAAAAGAAAAAAAAATATATATATATATTTTATTAAATATTAATTTGAATCTCACGAACTTTGACCGGAAACATGTAAATATATCAAAATCAATATTGCCTACATAATTATATTTCCACACTTATTCCCATACTACTTACACTTGTTCCCAAAATATATGTACACTTATTTCCACAGTACATCTATTCCCACAATCCTACACTCACGGGAATATGAAACACTGAGCTGTTAGCTTTTGTCTGTATTCCAAGATATCTTCTGGCAGATAGAGAAGAAACTGATGGAGGCAGTCTATCTCTCTTGACCCGTGACCAGTTATTAATTAAAACAAAATTAATTAATTATTAATGAGTAATACAAAGCAAAACATACTTAATGTAATCAAACAGCAATGGAACACCAAAACGCCCACACATAATATATCAAAATATAAAATATTTGCAGATGTCTTGGAATACAGGCTTGTAGCTCCGTGTTAAATTTTCCTAGCGAGTAAAAAAAAAAAAAAAAAAAAAAAAATATATATATATATACCGTATATAATTACACAGTATACCGTATATATATATATATATATATATATATATATATATATATATATATATATATATATATATATATATATATATATATATATCCCAGTGTATAATGCAATAAAAGAAAACATAAATACATACCCAACCAAAGACATAAATATCACTATAATCGTAGACAGGAATACTGGGTATAATGTATGAATAAATAACCAAGACTCTCTGGCAGACTACTGAGGTGGCGGTAATAATGCCTCTGACGCGGTACCTGGGGACGCGGGTTCGAATCCCAGGAGGGGGAGCCTTGTTTGTATATGCATGGAGAGAGTGAGAGAGAGAGAGATAGTTACACAGAGTTACGCAGATACTCAGACCAACAAACCTTGCGGTCCCTACTAGGTGGTCCGGCCTTAATAATACTAGACAGGGACAATTTATAGTAGAAAAATAGGACAGCAAAGTAGAAGGCTCTCTCCCCACCCTCCGGCTAAAACGCCGGAGAGTTACATAGAGTTACATAGATACAGACTACACAGACCTTGCGGTCCCTACTAGGTAGTCCGGACTCCGGACTTAATACTATAATAAAATTTGCTAGAAAGTGGAAGGCAAGGATAGCAAAGCAGAAGGCTCTCTTCCCACCCACCTCTCCCTCCGACCGTTAGTCGGTATGAAATTAAGTTGGGGAAAGAAGTCCCCCAGAAGAATGAGAAAAACTTCTACTGGGAAATTTATAATAATGAACAAAGTTGAGACAAATTATATACCGTACTACTGATGCTTAACCTATTATATACCGTACTACTGATGCTTAACCTATTATATACCATACTACTGATGCTTAACCTATTATATACCGTACTACTGATGCTTAACCTATTATATACCATACTACTGATGCTTAACCTATTATATACCGTACTACTGATGCTTAACCTATTATATACCGTACTACTGATGCTTAACCTATTATATACCGTACTACTGATGCTTAACCTATATATACCGTACTACTGATGCTTAACCTATTATATACCGTACTACTGATGCTTAACCTATTATATACCGTACTACTGATGCTTAACCTATTATATACCGTACTACTGATGCTTAACCTATTATATACCGTACTACTGATGCTTAACCTATTATATACCGTACTACTGATGCTTAACCTATTATATACCGTACTACTGATGCTTAACCTATTATATACCGTACTACTGATGCTTAACCTATTATATACCGTACTACTGATGCTTAACCTATTATATACCGTACTACTGATGCTTAACCTATTATATACCGTACTACTGATGCTTAACCTATTATATACCGTACTACTGATGCTTAACCTATTATATACCGTACTACTGATGCTTAACCTATTATATACCGTACTACTGATGCTTAACCTATTATATACCGTACTACTGATGCTTAACCTATTATATACCGTACTACTGATGCTTAACCTATTATATACCGTACTACTGATGCTTAACCTATTATACACCGTACTACTGATGCTTAACCTATTATATACCGTACTACTGATGCTTAACCTATTTTATTTTATTTTTTAAAGCTATATTATTACCACCTCCTCAAAATGAATGTCTAGACTTCTTTTGAATGTGTCAATTGTCTTACATTGTACCACTTTCTCTGGCAATTTGTTCCACTCGATGATCACACTGTAGGTGAAGAAGTGCTTTGTGACATCGAGATTCGTCCTCCTGGTTTTTAATTTCATTCCATTTCCTCAAGTTAATGAACTATTATCTATTTTGAAAAGTGAATCTACATCAACTTTGTCAAATCCCTTTAGTATCTTGAAACACTCGATTAATTGACCTCTCAATCTTCTTTTCTTAAGTGATTTTTTTTTTTTTTTTTTTTTTAGTCTTTCATGAAAAGATTTATTTCTTAGTGGCGGAGTCAAGAGAGAGAGAGAGAGAGAGAGAGAGAGAGAGAGAGAGAGAGAGAGAGAGAGAGAGAGAGAGAGAGAGAGAGAGAGAGAGAGAGAGAGAGAGAGAGAGGAATATGTAGTTGAAAAAGAAATCTATATACAGTATATACTGTATATAGATAATTATTTAGATTTAATTGTAGATACAGACCGCACTAATTTATACAGTTAATTAAATATAATAATAATAATTATTAGTATAATTATAATTATTATTATTATTATTACTTCTAGTAGTAGTAGTAGTAGTTATAAATATTATAGAAGAAAAAACTTACTAATGGAGAGGAAGCATCATATTTAATAAACAAAATATGCGTCAACCAAAATCCTTGAGAAGTAAGAGGAAGGAAAAATTCTCGAGAGTGATACATTGAACAAAAAAAATATATAAATAAATAAAGTTTCTGCATAAAATATTTGAAGTGAGATATTTTTGAGGAGATTTTAGTGGTTCCCTCGAGACCAGCTGTGAGGGGGGGGGGGGGGGGAGGAGAGGGGGTGAGAGGAAGGAGAAGGGGGAAGGAAAGAAAGGGGAAGGGGAGGGGGAATGGTGGGAGTAAATGGAGGGGGTGGGGGAAGGAGGTAGGGAGAAGAAAGGGGAGAGGGGAAGGGTGGGATGGGGGATGGAAGAGGAGGGGTTGGGGAAGGGGATACACGTGAGAGGAAGGGGATGAGCGAAGGGAAGGAAGGATAGGGGGTTAGGGAGAAGGGCGGGGGGTGGGGGGGAAAGGGGTAGAGATGGAGGGTGGAAAGGGTAGGGGGGAGGGAGGGGTAAGGTGGGGGGAGGAGGAAGGGGGAGAGATAGCAAGGTAGAGAGGGAGGGGGCGAGGGACATTAAGAGGCAGGAGAGAGATTGAAGGAGGGAGAGGGGGGGGGGGGAGGAGGAAGGAGGGGATATGACAGTAAGATTGGTATAAGAAGTACTGCTGTGGTGTGAGGGGAAATGTAAAATAAAGTGCGGTGAGGAGTGGTTGGAGGAGCTATATGAGATGTGGTGTATTTTGGTAGGGTGTGGTGTATTGCAAGAGTTAAATACGTGGTTGTGAGGTGTCGTGCGATGTGTAAATGGTAGGGATGGGGAGAAAGGAAGAGTAGGGGAGGTATATGGAAGAGTAGAGGAGGTATATGGAAGAGTAGAGGGAAGAAGAAGGAGAGGGGGATTTTTAGGGGCAAGAGAGGGATTTGTGGGAGGCAGGAGGGATGTGACAGTAAGATTGGTATAAGAAATACTGCTGTGGTGTGAGGGGAAATGTAAATACAGAAAATAAAGTGCGGTCACGTGTGGGTGGAGTAGCTATATGAGATGTGGTGTATTTTGGTGACTGGTGCTTCTGAATGCTTGTGTGCTTGTTTGTTTTGTGGAGAAACTGTTATATGTGTTCTTCTCCTGTCACCTCTTTTTACTTTCTCATGTCTCTTGCTGATCCTCCCTACCCCTTGTGGGAGTAAGTGATGGCTACTGACTGACTGACTGTGTGTGGTGTGGTGTGGTGGTAGAGTACGAGAGGGGTAGGGGGGAAAGGAACGGAGTGGGGGTAGGGGAGGAGTGAGAGATACAAAGGTAGATGGGGAGAAGGAGGGGACTTAAGAAGCAGGAGAGGTATTGAAGGGAGGGAGGGATGGAGGAGAGTAAGAATGATATAAGGGAGGAGTAATATGTGGTGTGGTGAATTTTGGTATGGCGTGGTGTGGTGGTATGTTGTTAAATGGTGTGTGGCGTGGTATGATTGGAAGTTTAAATAGTGTGATGTAGTGTGGTGTGGTGTAGAGATCCTATATTTTGTTGTGTCTATGTGTATGAAATGGACACAAGGCAAAGTTGGCTGTAACAAGTGTCCTCCCCAAAAAAAATAAAAAAAATAAAAACAAATATAGAACATAGATACAAAAATGAAAGAGTGAAAGAGAGCCAAATTCAAGATACGTTAGAGTCAAAATATCTGGACAGACTGAAAATTAAGTAGTTTAAGCCATAGGATGAGGGCAAGACAGATGGAAGGAGAGAGGTAGGCCATCTTTAGCTAACAATGGGATGATATTTAATTTTTGATCCTGCAGACATTGGATTGACTGGTTATACCCTGTGCCCTTAGTGGCAAATTTTTCTTTTGAGTAAGGACATATTTGAGTGCAAAGAGAGGCTAATGGCCCCAGTGGCACCAATATAGGTTGGCCGATCTCTGATACAGTAGGATCTCAAGTGCAATGTGTTGTGTTTGGGAGGACGAAATATGCGGTTTACCTCTCCCTCTCTGACCTTCCACCTCGCTCTCGTACACCCTCTTAGTCATTTTCTCGCTTCCTATACGTTCCATATGGCCGAACCATCTCAAGGTGTTCCTTTTCACACTTTCCAGCACATCTACCTCCACACCACACCTCCCTCTTACTTCCTCATTCGTCTGTCTATCCCTCCATGCAACTCCGCACGCACTTCTCAAGTAACTAATTTCCACCCCTCTCACTCTTGGTCTGAGTCTCTCCAACAACGTCCATGTTTCGCTTCCGTAAGTCAGTGTCGGGATTACCACACTGTCATGCATGGACATCTTCACTTCCATGCTGACCACCCTATTTCTTGTTACTGCTTTCAGAGTTCCTACAACCCTCTTCCCTTACTGCATCCTCTCCCACACTTCTTCCTCCATACTCCCATCTTTACTCAGCATGCTGCCCAGATACTTAAATGAGCTGACAATCTCCATAGCCTCACCGTTCAACTTCACCTCACACTCTGTGGCTTCACCCCTTTCGAAGACTATAACTTTGCTCTTCCCCGCATTTACCTTCAGATTCCGTTTTTCGCACACTGTTCCAAACATTTACCAGACCCTGCAACGAAGTGTGATGCACATTATAGACTGAATAAAAAAGTGTGTAAGAGAGAGAGAGAGAGAGAGAGAGTAATATAATACAATCATAATATTATTGACCTCATGTTTGTAATACTACTATAGGACTATACTGACCTGGAGAAATAGAGTCCCTGGAGCCAAGGTGGGGCGGCACACTGTACATCTGGCGCCACCAGGGAGCTGTTAGTAGCACCTAGCAGCGGCGCCAACCACCGCAGGGAACAGTTACACTCCAGGGGGTTGTGCCGCAGGTCCAGGTGCCGCAGGGAAGACAGGGGCAGGCTGGATTCCTCGACCGTCCGCAGGCTATTGGCACGCAGGTCTAAGTGTGCCAGATGCGGTAAGCTGGCGACGAGGGATTGCGGTAAGTGGCGCCAGAGAGGGTTGTGCGAGAGTGTCAGGTGCTGTAAGTTGAGGCATGAGTTGAAGGCTCGGGGGTCCAGCCAGGATAGCTGGGGGCACCGGGAAATTTCCAGTGCCGCTAGCCTCTCGAATTTCGCAAAGGCCTCTACCCCCACTCGACTTAAGTTATTCTTACTCAGCACTAGAGACTCCAAACTGGGCGGCATCACTGGCACTTCATGCAACAAATTGTCTTTCAGGTTTATCTGCGTTAATTGCGTCAGTAGTTGGAAAGCGTCCGTAGCCACCCGTACTATTTTATTAGTTTCCAGGGAGAGGGAGATGAGGACCGGGGTGGTGATGGCGCGGGAGTGAAGGGCGGTGATGCGGTTGTTACACAGGTGGAGGGATTTGAGTGACGGCACCTGTGCGAGGGAGGCGGTGGGGACTTGTGGGAAGTGATTATGGCAAAGGTCTAGAACACGGAGAGAAACCAAGCCGTGGAAACAGTTGTCCGGGAGATTGTGGAGTCTGTTGTGGGCTAGTAACAATACCGTCAAGCTAGGGGCATCACTCAGTACCCCTGGCGATAGCTGAGACAGGCCATTGTGACTCAAATCCAGCAAACTCATACTTTTCAAACCTTTCAAGGCTCCCGGCGTAAGCTTAGTTAGCTTATTATGAGCTAACCGCAGCTGTAAAAGTTTACGCTGCATCTCTAAATGTCCCGACCCAAGAGATGTGAGCCGATTGTGGGACATATCAAGCTCTTCCAGTCGATCCAGGAAGACTAATGCCTCAGCCACGGATGTGATGAGATTGTGGGCGAGGTTGAGTCGCTTGAGCCTGGGGTTGAAGAGTATGGGTAAGACAGTGAGGCCGGCTGCCACACACCCCGCCGAGGGTACCTGGTCGTCACACTGGCACCCCCGGGGACAGAACCCCTCCACCACCACCCCAACATACGCCCCCACCACCCACACACACACCCACGCCCACAGCCACAGCATGTCTCGCTACACCCACATTCACCATACACATTATGGTCTCTTGTAGAACACCCGTGCCATTCAGATCATCATGGGACATTTCACCACGTTGATCACCATACTTCACATGTCGGGACCACTATTACGACGTCCGTTATCACAAGTTACGACCATCTTAAGGTTCACTGTTTTCTACTGGGGACCTGAATGTGTTTTATGTGTGGCTTGGTTTCTATGCTTTTCATGATGTCTTCTGAGCCACTCCTGTTATGACTGGTTTTCAAGACGAGCCATATTCTTCAAGACCTGAAAAAGAATACACAAATTAGTTTTCATAATTATCATGGGGTAGATGTGTACAGTTTATCTTCATATCTTTCTTAAAAAAAATTGCTTTCCTAATCCTGAGAACGCAAAAATCAGTAACAATTAATATAAAATCTTAATCTTATCAGGTGCTCTATAATATCAACTTCAGCAATGATAACGAAGGGCATGATGATGTCCAACTAACCTTATAAGGGGGAAGTGCTTGTTTTCTGGTCTATATATTTATTTATGTATTTATTTTTGAGTTTCCTCGCTAGACCTTCATCAAACTTAAGAAAACACCCCCTAGATCCCCTTTCAAGATAAATTTGTAAATTTTTCGGTAAAAAATGTCCCGGCCTAAGGCCGGTTTCTTCTAAAATTGCAGGCTCGCTATCGCTCGCCAGGAAAAAAGACACCTAAATGACTCAAAAGGTATTAATATTGACAAAAAAATGGGGTGAAAGGTCTCAAACTGCCAAACTAATGGAACGAACGTCTTAAAATTTTAAAACTAATATGCAAACATGAGGGAGAAGGGGGTCCAGAAAAAGAGAGTAGTACTTCCTCAAGGAACTGTGGCGCTATTTCACATTATATGCGGGTTATCAGTAGGTAATGTTACCCAGTTTACGAAGGATCGCTAACAATGTAAAGGGTTAAGGGGAGATGAGTCGTTTAGCCCCATTAGTTTTCAGATTTTAAGATGTTCGACCCATTAGTCTGGTGATTTTAAGACCATTCATCCCATTTCTTTGTCAATATTCAGACCTTTCGTGCAATTTAGGTGTCTATTTTTTTTTCTTTTTCCCGGCCGAGTGATACCGACCCTGTATTACAGTAGTAATCGGCCGGGACATTATTCTATCGAAAAATGTACACATTTATCTTGGGGTCTTTCTTTTAAATTAAATTAAAGTAAATACATATAACCCTCTAACTCTATTTTTCCTATATGTATGTATGTATGTATGTATGTATGTATGTATGTATGTATAATAACTCTGGCACCTTCCCCAGTTTTTTTTTTTGTTTTTTTGTTTTTTTTGTTTTTTTTTTGTATGGGGGTGGCCGACTCGCGACAGAGCCCGAACAGGGACATCACAACACATCAGAAAAACAAAAGCTGAATACAATCATTAAGTGATAACAAAATAGCATAAAGGTTACCATCATCATATATTGGCAGTGTTAACCCTTTCAAGATATACATACGCACTTGTTTTATGTTCTCTGGCTATTGTTACAGACGATTATTATTCAGATTGGGAAGGTTTTATGGAAGTCAGAGGGTTAATTGAGCTGGTCTTTACCCTTTTAATTCCCACACATCCTGTCTAAGCTGCTTACAATCGCCCAATGCTAGCCAGGATAAACTGCCAAAATGTGTCATAGTCTTCAAAGGGTTAAGAAGGAGTCATAGTATAATCTAATTAACACATTATCTCCCAACACCAAACACCTCCCAATGAAATCAATGAAATCATGTGATTCTCCCGGGATTCGAACCTGGGTTACCACATACAGATTGTGGCAATGATTAGACGATGTTATCAAGCTAAGGAAGGACGTCTAGCAATAATAAGGCTTCCAACAATCTCAACCAACCCCTTCAGACGTAGCCTGAAGGAACACCTGAACCGGACAGCTGCGAGAAGGGAGCACCAAGCTTATGTCTACTACTAAATACGACATAAGAGATAGACAAACCAAACTGAAATGAATACTGATTATGGATTACTGATATTTACTATAGGATATAAGGTATCTTAAAATAACCCCCTAGAAATACTTTCTCTAAAGTATCTATTTCTTTATCCTCCCCTTTTCCCCAGCTAACCTTATCCCACAAGGACCCCAATGGAAATACGCCTAACGGCCTTATTGGGCTATCCTTAGTTGGAATTATGCAAGGCTGGTACATGTCATTTTTGTAACATACTATGTGGTACCAACTCTGTAAATTGCTAACTGAATAAATATTATTATTATTATTATTATTATTATTATTATTATTATTAACTACCACAGATCCTTCATACACTGCATAATATTCGTCTAAATATAGCCAACATAAGATATAACACACGTCGCTGGTACTCGACGGGTGAAAGATATAACACACGTCGCTGGTACTCGACAGGTTAAATAAGATATAACACACGTCGCTGGTACTCGACAGGTTAAATAAGATATAACACACGTCGCTGGTACTCGACAGGTTAAATAAGATATAACACACGTCGCTGGTACTCGACGGGTGAAAGGTTAAGTACATGACCTACGATTTTATATCCATGTATCGATTCCTGGATATCAATCTAATCATGTAATCAGACCCACCTGCACACTGAAAAAAGTAGCAAGTTGAAACATTGTCTTTAGCTACCGTATAACTATAGTCCATTCCCAGATGAAATTTATCTTGAAGGGGGGTCTACGGGGCATTTTTATACAGCTTGATGGAAGTCTTGGGAGGAAACTTACAAGATAATAACAAGATAAAATAAGCAAATAAATACGCCGATCTCCCCTAGAAGCGTCCTCGAACACCGAAATTGTTAAGTTAAAATTCCAAATCTTCTCCATAAATCGTCACATAAAACCCGAAGCAAGCGAGACGGCACAGGTAAAAAAAAAAAAAAAAAAAAAAAAAAAAAAAAAAAAAAAAAAAAAAAAAAAACGGACCCAGGAGGAGATACAGCGCCAAATAAATATCAGGCAGTTTTCGGCCTCGTATTCTTAGAACTTTTGGGACCACCTCTGCTTCACTCCATTAGTTGGGTGATTTTAAGATGTTTCACCCCATTATTCCGGCGTTAAAAAGATATTTCACCCAAGTCTGGTATCGATTATTTTCTGGACGAGCGATAGCTAGCCTACAAATTAAGGGGAAACCGGGAACAAAATATATATTAAGCTTGAAGAGGTGTTCGAAGCCGGTTTTATTAATCTATTTATTTACTTGTTTAATAATTCATTTACTTTTATAAATGTTGGGAGTCTCGGGTCGCGTTTGTTGCTAGTTTAGGAATCAAATTTAAACTAAATTGTTT
>CM064513.1:3299582-3334582 GCA_032716605.1 Paralithodes platypus | reverse complement strand
GATTATATAAATGTGTGTTAAGTGTGTTCGGTGTAAACACTTATGTTATGTTGGTTAGTGAGATATGTGATTGGGAATTAACGTGAACGCTACTATTATGTGTTTAACTATTTGATTGCGAATTAACGTTAACGCTACTATTTATGTACTTAACTATTTGATTGGGAATTAACGTTAACGCTATTATTATGTACTTAACTATTTTAGTTGACTAACTTGTGCAACTCTTTAAGTAATTGGGTTATGATGAAAGTAATACTATTGTTTTATATTAATACTTACGAGTTCTTTCATTTTCTTTGAATTAAGCTTACAGTGCTTAATGGTGCTTAGTACGGTGATGCTATTGTCTCTTATTAGTAATATCGCCTTAGACTAACATGGCTGTGTTAATATTATTTCTAGTGATTTTCTAAGCTGAAGAAAATTCTTTTGCTTCAAAATATTATATTTTGCTTTTCATATTATTTGAGTGAGACCTGAATCGAATCTATGAAACGATCCTGTAACTTTATTTACTCATAATCAAACCTCAATGTTACGTGGTTAAGAAATAAATTTAACTAATTATTAAATATATATCTAACTTTTTATGTGACTTTGATATTACTCCTGATGATAATAATAATATAATACTATTAACGTAAGACAAGAACCAAGAATAATTACATTAAATATAAATAAAAGGACATAGAAGAAAACTATCTATTCATTTCAAAAAGGGTAAGAGACAGAAATATTCTTACTTTAATATTTATCTTTCAAGACTTTTTATAAAATTAATAGTCCTTCTTTAGCTATAACTTATTCGGTTCATAACCATAGCCTACTAAGCTTCGGTTAAATAATAATTCTTTATAAATACTACATGACTTTAATTAGTTTCAGTATTTTTCATAATTAAAGAGTATCAGTCAATAAAGGATACCAAGTCCTATGATTCAAAAGGAAAGGAAGCAACAACAGGAATTTATGTTATTAGATTTTACTTTTGTTTTGCCTTCAGCTGACTGATACCTTAATATATATCTCTGTGCTATCTAGATTCATCAAGTTAACCACTTGAGGATCAAGATACGTAACAATATATATATATATATATATATATATATATATATATATATATATGTTTCTAGTCTCTCGGTGGGGATCGAACCATCGACCATCAGGATGATAGAAGCCGACGCTTTAATCAATTACACCACGGCAGTCAGACTGCCGTGGTGTAATTGATTAAAGCGTCGGCTATCATCCTGATGGTCGATGGTTCGATCCCCACTGAGAGACTAGAAACATTTAGTGGCTCACGTGTATTTGTGATATATTCTCAATATATATATATATATATATATATATATATATATATATATATATACTGTATATACTGTATATACATAAATAGATAGAAGTATACCCCTCTCCCCCCTCCCCAACCGTTGGCTTTAGGTTTTCTTGTTAAATGTTAGATGAACGGAGCCTTGTAGGTCTCGGGGCCTCGGGGTGTCGGGCCGGGCAGAACAGGTGGATGACGCTCAAGGTGATAAGCAAAATATATATAGCTCTTTGAACTGCAATAACTCTCCATCAACCTTTAGTGTTTGGGTTTTTAGTTGCTTGTATGATAGGCAAATGTTTCTCTTAACAAGCAAGGGCTAGAGCAAATGGGCTGTAAATGTTCACACCTCTTCCCTGGATGACTCTTCCCAAATATATTTGCTCGATTACTATAGTCCTTTTTTAGTTATATAGGTTAGGGGTAAAGATTTCTGACCTAAGCATAATGAATAGAGTATAGTTACAGTGAATGGACAAAAGTCACTGAACTGTTTACTAGTTTTTGGTAGAATTTTTAGTTTGTTTAATATGTATGTGTAATGTGTATGTGTATACTGTATATATACGCGACTGATGGTTAGGTTAACTAATAAATTTGCTAACGTGGCAAATTCATAAAAAGCTGAGAACAGTGTCATAATTTTAATGAAAAAACAAAGAAGCCCACTACTACAAGACCACTTAAAACAAAGAAGCCCACTACTACAAGACCACTTAAAACAAAGAAGCCCACTACTACAAGACCACTTAAAACAAAGAAGCCCACTCCTACAAGAACACTTAACACAAAGAAGCCCACTCCTACAAGAACACTTAAAACAAAGAAGCCCACTCCTACAAGAACACTTAAAACAAAGAAGCCCACTCCTACAAGAACACTTAAAACAAAGAAGCCCACTCCTACAAGAACACTTAAAACAAAGAAGCCCACTCCTACAAGAACACTTAAAACAAAGAAGCCCACTCCTACAAGAACACTTAAAACAAAGAAGCCCACTCCTACAAGAACACTTAAAACAAAGAAGCCCACTCCTACAAGAACACTTAAAACAAAGAAGCCCACTCCTACAAGAACACTTAAAACAAAGAAGCCCACTCCTACAAGAACACTTAAAACAAAGAAGCCCACTCCTACAAGAACACTTAAAACAAAGAAGCCCACTCCTACAAGACCACTTAAAACAAAGAAGCCCACTCCTACAAGAACACTTAAAACAAAGAAGCCCACTCCTACAAGAACACTTAAAACAAAGAAGCCCACTCCTACAAGAACACTTAAAACAAAGAAGCCCACTCCTACAAGAACACTTAAAACAAAGAAGCCCACTCCTACAAGAACACTTAAAACAAAGAAGCCCACTCCTACAAGAACACTTAAAACAAAGAAGCCCACTCCTACAAGAACACTTAAAACAAAGAAGCCCACTCCTACAAGAACACTTAAAACAAAGAAGCCCACTCCTACAAGAACACTTAAAACAAAGAAGCCCACTCCTACAAGAACACTTAAAACAAAGAAGCCCACTCCTACAAGAACACTTAAAACAAAGAAGCCCACTCCTACAAGAACACTTAAAACAAAGAAGCCCACTCCTACAAGACCACTTAAAACAAAGAAGCCCACTCCTACAAGACCACTTAAACAAAGAAGCCCACTCCTACAAGAACACTTAAAACAAAGAAGCCCACTCCTACAAGACCACTTAAACAAAGAAGCCCACTCCTACAAGAACACTTAAAACAAAGAAGCCCACTCCTACAAGAACACTTAAACACAAATCAAATGTCCAAGACCAGACAAATCCAAAAACGAATTGTGAGAGGTAGTGGTTTGTACTAGCATATTGCTACATAAAACCTAGGGAATGATAGTCTCGGTGTATCATTCTAGTGGCTGGTAGTACATTATTGCCACATAAAACCTAGGGAATGATAGTCTCGGTGTATCATTCTAGTGGCTGGTAGTACATTATTGGCACATAGAACCTAGGGAATGATAGTCTCGGTGTATCATTCTAGTGGCTGGTAGTACATTATTGCCACATAAAACCTAGGGAATGATAGTTTCGGTGTATCATTCTAGTGGCTGGTAGTACATTATTGCCACATAGAGCCTAGGGAATTAGAGCCATGGTGTATCTCTGTAGCGTACACTGCTTCCCTCAACACACACACACAAGGCAAGAAGGGTGTAGCTGTAAAGACTTCAACAAATAGTGAGTGACGAGATTAAAAAAAAAAAAAAAAAAAAAATACAAAACAAAAACGATGACCGGAAGATGATTTTAACTGTAAACTTTAGCAGTAATTAGCAATGTTAGAACCTTGTTTAACCTTCCAAGTTTTTAAGGGTATTAAAATTACTAATATTTAAGATACATACAAATAACTAAATATCAATAAATTTCGAGAATGAATGGGTGAACGATTTAAGTGGAGAAATGGTGAGCGAATCATATATATTTTACGAGAATATTATCTGATGGCCATCTTAGCAAGATTAAGATTCCGTATGCTGCATTTATGGAGTTTAAGATTTCGCACCGCATATTTGCTATACCTGTATACTTATGATAATGTTGCTGGCATTGGAAATCTAATGGAAAATTAGGCTATTAATATACGCCAACATACAAATCAAATATAATACTAATATTAAACACACACATACATACACAGAGAGAGAGAGAGAGAGCAAAATATAAATTTATTTAATAGTGTTGATTTTGGAAAGAGATTCAAAATCCAAGAGCATTCATGGACAATAGATTCAAGTGACTGGTTAGGTTCCGGTGGCTGGAAGATCTGATGTGTCAATGAAAAAAAAAAAAAAAAAAAACGTGAATATGAAGCACTAAACTTAGAACAACAGCTGGTGCCAGAGGAGCGACTTTTCCGACAATTTTCAACAACCAAGTGTTTTCTCCCCGTTCACTTCCCCATATGTTGCAATATTGATCTCTATGTTGCAATATTTCCCTCATGATGCAATATTCTCCTCTATCTGACCATATTTACCTTATGTTGCAATATTGCATTATGTACTCTATGTATTGCTATTTATCTCTCCGTGCTGCAATATTAATCTGTTACAATACTGCTTTTTATATTGCAATTTTTATCTCAATGTTGCAAAATGTATATATATGCTGCAACATTTACATCTAGGTTGCAATATTTTTCTATATGTTGACAATATACTGTATATATATTTTAATTTTGAATTATATATATATCTATGCTGCAATATTTCTCTCTATGTTGCAGTATTCCTTTATATGTTCCAAAATTTTAAATAAGTTCGTTGCAATATCTAAAGGTTCGTGGCAATATTGTGAATCATGTTGCAATATTTTTCCCCTTTATTAAAAAAGTATAAAATGTCCACCAGCTCTTTGACACCCGACATGGAAGGCTGGTGAAAATGAGAGAGAGAGAGAGCGAGAATGAGAGTGAGTGTGTGAGAGTTTAGTGAGTGAGTGAGCGAGAGAGAGAGAGAGAGAGTGTACAAAGGAAATCAAGCAACAACAGATCTAGTGACCCTTCTAGGTTGCTTGTCCTCCAAAACACTGAGGATCAAGTGTCCAAACAGTGGTTTAGAGTGGGTAAGGGAACATTGGAAAGGGAATTACTGCCCTGGAAATAATGTCCGTGGCAGGATTAGGAAGTTAGTAGAGGACAGATGGGTTAGTAACTGAGGGGGGGATAAAATAAAGTTATTCATTTACAAACGCAGTCAGTCGCGGGTTTGATGCGAGATATTTGTCTAGGCGGAGTTTAAATGAATCAACGGTGATGCATTCTATAACGTTTCGGGGAAGCCCATTCCACAAGTTGACTACTCGATTGAAGAAGAAATTCTTAGATTCGTGCGAGTTAAAAGATTTACCAATAATTTTGCAACCGTTTCCCCGCGTGTAATTAGATTGGTCGATAGTGAAGTACTTACTACAGTTCATATTGTCGATGCCTTTGATGATTTTGAACACTTGAATTAAGTCACCTCTTAATCTGCGCTGGGTTAAAGGAAATAGATTTAATTCTCTAAGACGCTCTTCGTATGGTTTGTTCTTTAGGCTAGGTATCATTTTGGTAACTCTACGTTGAACTCGTTCTAGCTTGTTTATATCTTTTTGGTAATAAGGGCACCAGGATTGAACGCAGTATTCCAGAAGAGGGCGGACTAAGGAATTGTAAAGGGTTAGGATAACTTCTTTGGATTTATGCTCAAATGACCTGCCTATAAAGCCAATTATTTTGTTTGCCTTCTTA
Source organism: Paralithodes platypus (assembly GCA_032716605.1). Classification (NCBI taxonomy): domain Eukaryota; kingdom Metazoa; phylum Arthropoda; class Malacostraca; order Decapoda; family Lithodidae; genus Paralithodes; species Paralithodes platypus. The sequence goes on along the minus strand of CM064513.1, from coordinate 3,328,975 downwards.
ACAACTTCTGAACATTGTTGACTCGGTTTTAGGTTACTCGATATTGTTACTCCCAGATCGGTTTCTCTGTTTACATTCTTAAGCTGAGTGCCATTCATCGAATAGTTTGCTTTCTCATTTAGGTATCCGATATGTAGTACTTTACATTTATCCGCATTGAAACTCATTTGCCAAATTTGGGCCCAACATGACAATTTATCTAGATTGTGTTGCATATTGTCAACTTGTTCTTTTGAGAGTACGCTATTTGCAATTTTCGTATCGTCAGCAAATTTTGAGATTGTACATGTGAGACCCTCATCTATGTCGTTGATGTAAATTAGAAAGAGAATTGATCCTAGTACCGATCCCTGGGGTACCCCGCTAATTACATTGGTCCATTTAGATGCCTTACCGTTTATAACTACTCTTTGCTTTCTGTTGCTGAGCCAATTTTCTATCCATTTCAACACACCGTCTTGTATTCCATGCGCTTTTAGTTTTAGCAGTAAACGTTTGTGGGGAACTTTGTCAAAGGCCTTTTGAAAATCAAGGTATATAATATCTACAGCTTTACTCTCATCGTAGAGGTTGAGGATATCGTGGAAGAAGTCTAAGAGGTTTGTTAAACAGGAACGTTTTTTACGAAAGCCGTGTTGAGTATCTTTAAGTATGTTATTTTCCTCTAAGTGATTTACGAGTCTGTCTCGTATGACCGTTTCTAGCATTTTACATACAACTGAGGTTAAGCTAATTGGACGATAGTTACTGGGTAGGGATTTGCTGCCTTTTTTGAAAATCGGTGTTACATTGGCTAGCTTCCACTGATCAGGCATAGTTCCAGACTGCAAGGATTTATTGAATAGTAATGTCAGTGGTTTGGAGAGCTCATTCTTAGCTTCCTTTAGAACTCTAGGCGAGATTGTATCAGGTCCAGGCGTTTTATTTACCTTGAGTTTATCTAAACAATTCAATACTTCTCTCTCTGTAACGGTGATATTGCTTAGAACATCTGAATTATCAATCTGAATCGGCGATGGTGTAGGGATATCACTGAGGTCTTCTGTTGTAAAAACTGATGCAAAGAAGGTATTGAGGGCATTACTCATTTGTACTTCGTCTTTGGTGTATTCTCCATTTTCATCGACTAACGGTCCAACAGTTGAAGTAACTACTTTTTTCTTTCTGATATAACTATAGAATTCTTTCGGGTTTGTTTTACTTTGATTCGCAATATGTAACTCTAATGTCTTTTTACTTTGCTTAATTAACTTTTTGGCTTTGCGTCGTAGCTCTACAAATTTCACCCGTTCTTCGTCATTTTGTGAGGATTTTAATCTATCATTAGCAAATTTTTTAGCAAGCAGGCAGTTTGAAATATCTTTATTCCACCATTTGGTTTATTATTATGGCCTGGACGCAGTATTTTCGATGGTATGCAGTCTTGCACTGCTTTTAGGTAAGTGGTTTCGAATAACTTCCAAGATGTATTTATGTCGTTATTGTTAATTAAAAAGCTCCAGTTAGTTTCTTTAAACATAGCTCTAAGTTTATGGAAGTTTGCTTTCTTGAAATTAGGGACTTTTTCGATGCTACTATTTGGTTCGTTACTAGTAAACTTTAAAGTGAAAGTTATCGTACGATGGTCGCTGTTACTGAATTCATCACCAACATTCAAATTCTCTATCAATTCTTCTTTTGTTGCAAGTACAATGTCAAGAACGTTATTACCACGGGTCGGCGTTCGAAAAGAGAGTGTGAGTGTGTGAGAGAGAGAGAGATATATTTGATTTTGCCCCGAGGGGCGAGTTTATTGAGCAGCGCCCCCCATCCTGTGAGGGGACAACCACTAGTAAGGCGATACATACTGAGAGAGAGAGAGAGAGAGAGAGAGAGAGAGAGAGAGAGAGAGAGAGAGAGAGAGAGAGAGAGAGAGAGAGAGAGAGAGAGAGAGGTAGTTGAGGAAGTAATGGAGGGACGATTGTTGAAAGAAGGAAGGCTAGGAGCTCTCATCTTTTGCTGTCTTGATAAATACAAATAATAATAATAATAAGAATACAAATAATAATAATAATAATAATAATAATAATAATAATAATAATAAAACAATAGTAACAGTAATAACAAAAACAGCAACAACAACAACAACAAAAATAATAACAATGATACTAATAATTATTAAAAACTAATATTAAAAATATCAAGAAATACTATTACTACTACTACTAATAATTCTACTACTACTACTACTACTACTACTACCACTACTGTACTACTACTACACTCTTACTACTGCTACTACTACTAGTACTAAGCATCATCATAATTATAATTAATGGGGGACATTATATCTTTCACATCACCGGAAGTAACGCCTATCACGCTAAGAGGTACACCCACTCATAACAATTCGTGGACCTCAAATGTTTCTAAGTATGGAAGTATATCTCTGGACAAAACAAAATAATGCATATGATCTTCTATACTTCAACTACAAAATAACGTATACTATTTATTGAAAGGCAAATTCCATCCAGGATTTACTCAGATTAGGAAGGGCCTCTAGCAATATTAAGGCTTCAAACTATCTCAACCAACCCTTTTGACTACCGCAGATCCTTCCTAAGCTGCATAACATCGTCTAAACATAGCTAGAATAAGAGAAAACACACGTCGCTGGTACTGAAAGGGTTAAACAGACGTTGCCGGTACAGAAGGAGTTAACCCTCTGAGTACCAGCGACGGGTGTTACATTTCACTCTAGCTGTATTTAGACGATATTATGCAGCTTAGGAAGGATCTGCGGTAGTTAAAAGAGTTGGTTGAGATAGTGTGAAGCCTTATTATTGCTAGAGGTCCTTCGTAAACTGAATTAAATTGTCTAAATAAAGCTAGGATATAATTACAAAGACGTTGCCGGTAAGAAGAGCTTAATATCTATCACAACCTTTCGACTCTGAATATTAATTTCCTCCCCGGATCTTGTGTCTCGCGTCTTCCTGTCACTTTAAAGGGGAGGTAGTCGAGTTTTTTCTGGACCCCCTTCTCCCTCATGTTTAGCATAGTAGTTTCCAGATTTTAAGACGTTCAGCCCATTAGTTTGGCGATTTTATGACCTATGGCCCCATTTCTCTGTCAATATTAAGGGGAGATCTCCACTTGAGGGATTTTTTTCTGGACTCCTTTCTCCCTCATGTTTAGCCCCCTTGCTTTTGATATTATAAAATGTTTGCCCCATTAGTTTAGCGATTTTAAGAACTTTCACCCCATATTAAGACCTTTCGTGCGATTCAGGTGTCGATTTTATCCTGGCGAGCGATAGCGAGCCTGTAATTTAAGAGGAACCGGCCTATGGCCGGGACATTTTTCTACCGAAAAATGTACACATTTATCTTGAAAGGGACTCAAGGGGGTATTATTTTAAGCTTGATGGAGGTCTAGGGAACAAACTAAATACCTCCCCTTAAGATGGTTCGCGTCATTTAGGTGTCCCCTTTTTCCCTGGCAAGCGATAGCGAGCCTGTAATTTAGGAGGAACCGACCTTCGGCCCGGACATTATTCTACCGAAAAATGTAAAAATATACCTTGAAAGGGGATCCTGGGGTTGCTTTTTAAAGTTTGATAGAGATCTAGGGAGGAAAGTAGAAAAATAATACATACATGAACAAATAATACATACATGAACAAATAATACATACATGAACAAATAATACATACATGAACAAATAATACATACATGAACAAACAATACATACATGAACAAATAATACACACATGAACAAATAATACATACATGAACAAATAATACATACATGAACAAATAATACACACATGAACAAATCGACCATAAAGTGAACCATCCCCCCTTACTGAAACTTGACCCCTTTTGGTAATAACGCCTCTCGTATCCTTCTTGTCTGTTATTGCTTCAGTACAGTTGAACAATAAAAGTAGTGTCTCAGATTTCAGTTTACAGGGTGCCCCAGGAGGAAAGGTCATAACTTGGGGAAATGATAAAACAAAATATTCTAAACCTAAAATGCTCTACAAGACATATTCCAAAATTCAACCAGTACTGTTATATTGAATGTTAAAGATTGTATTTTCTTCAGTATTTCCCCATAAGGGTGGCCTAGCTGTCCTAGTGTCTACCACACCTCCATCTAACTGCAATTATTTTACCATGTTCTTATAAAGATGATATAATTCTGTAATTTACAAAATGATTATAGACATATTAGCTCACTTTGGACCAGTTGGAAACTATGTGACATGGAAGAGTCCATTACAGTGATGCGGGGGGGGGGGGGGGGGGGGGAGTCCATTACAGTGAGGCGGGGGAGGACACTATATAAAACCTTCAATATCTTTTTACCGGTTGAGATTTGGACTTTTTGTTATAAAACATGTTATGCTTAGAATACCTTGTTTTATCATTTCCCAAAGTTATGACCTTTCCTCCTGGGACACCCTGTATGTTTCTGCGCCCGCTTATTACTCTTCTATAATTATAACCCCTTAAGGGGAGGTATTTAGTTTGTTCACTAGACCTCCATCAACCTTAAAATTACACCCCCTTGAGTCCCTTTCAAGATAAATTTGTACATTTTTCGGTAGAAAAATTTCCCGGCCGAAGGCCGGTTCCTCTTAAATTACAGGCTCGCTATCGCTCGCCAGGATAAAACTGACACCTAAATGGCACGAAAGGTCTTAATATGGGGTGAAAGTTCTTAAAATCGCTAAACTAATGGGGCAAACATTTTATAATATCAAAAGCAATGGGGCTAAACATGATGGAGAAAGGGGTCAAGAAAAAAATCCCTCAAGTGGATATCTCCCCTTAAGTGCCAATGATACACTACTTCAATTTACTCTGGGTGTCATAGGCGACTTCATGCATCTTAGAAAGGATCTCTTGGAATAAAGGGGTACAAAAACTGGGACAAGTGCCGGGATAGGTGCAGGTGCAGCTTTTGAGATGCTAACAATATGTTGGACTTGCTAATCCTCAGCTGCATTAGTGTATATGTTGGACTTGCTAATCCTCAGCTGCATTAGTGTTTGTGAGATAAAACTGTTCTTAACGTAATTTAAAGGCATATCACTAACCTTACTTGAGAAGTGCGTGAGGAGTTACATGGAGGAATAGACAGATGAATGAGGAAGTAAAAAGGTGTGGTGTGGAGGTAGATGTGCTGGAAAGTGTGAAAGGGAACACCTCGAGATGGTTCGGCCATATGGAACGTATGGGAAGCGAGAGAATGACTAAGAGAGCGAGGTGGAAGGACAGAGAGGGAGAAGTAAACCGAGAGAGAGGTGGAAGGATGGAGTGAAGAAGTATATGAATGAAGGCGGTGCTGGTTGGGAGGAGGGCCATCGACTGGCTGGGGACAGAGGTGCATGGGGGCGTTTCGTTCGTGGCCACCCCTTAGGGGATCACGGCGTCAGGCGATAGATAGATAGACTAACCTAACTTACCAAGCCTTGTGTAATCTAACCAAATTCAACTTAACTTAACCCATAGATCTACTGTAGTCTAAGCTTAACCTAAACTGTTTAGGATGGTGGCCGTTGGAATGGCACTCATTTGGGTTGCAGCCGTAAAGGAGTCGGGCCGTTTTGACCTGCCTCACATAAAACAAAAGCCCGAACAAAAACACATATTGGAGACCCGGATCTAGTCCCATCTGGTCCCCCCCCCACTAAAAGTTACACAGGGTACACGGGTGTCAGTCTCAACGCTCCCCTGCTGCACCCGTGTTTATTTCACCCCGACGACCTGCAGTCTTAGGCAACTTTTATATATTGTATTTTTTTTTTCGTTTTTTCATTTTTTTTTTTTAGGTTGGAGGGGTGAGGGGTATTAATTGGAGTTGGACATTGTAGATTTTATATATATATATATATATATATATATATATATATATATATATATATACTGTATATATATATATATTTTGTTTTTATAGTCTTTCTTCTACTCAACAAGTGAACTCTGGAACTCTCTCCCTCAATCAATCTTTCCTTCTTCCTATGACTGATTGCTTTAAACACCGTGTTTCCCGGCATTTTTACTCTAACATACCTTGAAATTGGTCCTATGTCACTCTTTTAACGTTGGTGGAGACATTTGTTACAAAAAGCTTTGCCTTTTGCCTCCCTCACTCACACAGGACAAAAAAAACAAAAAAAAACAAAAAAATCGTATGAAGTGAGCACGTTGCATTCACATTCGACTTTCATATATTATATTTATGATGTCGGGGGTCGGTGCGGTGGCAGTATATATTATTGGAAATGGACACCCTGCATTATATATATAACCCAATTGTATTGAGATGTATTGTATAGTGGTCATATATAGTGCTGAGAATCCCACTGACCTATAATCATATGTCCGGATTCGGGAGTGCTTTTTCACATACCGTCGTATATATATGCAGAAACATCCACAAAGAACAACACGGAGCCCCAGGCGCTTTCGTGTATGACATCTTCAGGGGAGGATAGACATACACAGATACACAACAATATTCTGTATGTAGTATATTTGATTCGTCGAAAAATTGGGCTGCTATCAATTACTCCACCTCCGGGATCTTCTCTTCCGTACACCCAACTTAAATCTACACCCAAACACAAGTCCGTCCAAATCCCCCCTTAGACAGCTCTTAAAGAACTTAAACTTACACTCCAACACAGGTCCGTTCAGTTTCCCCTCAGCCAGTTCTTGAAACACTTAAGCTTACACCCCAACACAGGTTCGATCAGTTTCCCCTCAGACAGTTCTTGAAACACTTAAACATACACCCCAACATAGGTTCGATCAGTTTCCCCTCAGACAGTTCTTGAAACACTTAAACTTACGCCCCGATCAGTTTCCCCCTTACACAGAACCCTTTAAGCCAGTTGTGTTCATTTGGGGCAGACAGGGGGCTATATATTGGGAGCATCGTTTTGACCCGTGTATACAAGACGAGAGGCTTATTATTAGTGCCTGCACCGTGTTGATGTTGTTGGTGTTGTTGGTGTTGTTGTTGTGGATGTTGTTATTGTTATGGAAGTTGTAGTGGATTATGTTGTTGTTGTGGATGATGTTGTTGTTATTGTTGTCGTTATGGATGTTCATGATGATGTTGATGTTGTTATTGTTGTCGTTATGGATGTTGATGTTGTTATTGTTGTCGTTATGGATGTTGATGTTGTTATTGTTGTTATCGTTATGAATGTTGATGTCGTTGTGGATGGAATTATTCTATTGTTGTGGATGTTATCGTTAGTTTGTTATAGTTAACTTTATGAAGGCTAAGACAGAGTCGTGTTAGTCAAAGGATTAATATAGATAAATGTTACTCATTCGAATGCCAGAGGTCCTTCCCAATCTGACTATATTAATTTATTTGTACCCCAAGTAAGATGAAAATGACGGCATCGTAGTGAAATACATAATATTGGGGAGTCTTCTTCGTCCAAACACGGGGAAAATTTAATTTATTTTCCATTATATAATTATATATATATATATATATATATATATATATATATATTATACAGTATATATAATTTTTTTGTTATTAATTTATATAATATTATTATTAATTTATTAGTCCCTAGACCTCCATCAAGCTTCAAAAAACACCCCCAAGAACCCCGATCGAAATATGGTACATTTGTAAATTTTTCGATAGCAAAATGTACCGCCTGGCGGTCAAAGGCCGGTTCATCCTACATTACAGGCGTTGTATCGCTCGCCAGAAGAAAATCGACACCTACTGTAAATGGCACGAAACGTCCTAAAATTGACAAACAAATGAGGCGAACGTCATAAAATACAAAAAATAATGGGGCTGAAAATGAGGGAGAAGGGGGTCAAAACCGAACTAACCGTCTATTGATGAGCAGACAATAAAAAAAGACTTGCAGCGCACCGAAGGCCTCGTCCAATGCTGTCAGTCACCCAACCGGTCCCCCCCACCCCCCCTCCCTCTCTCTCTCTCTTTCTCTGTCTATCCTTCTTTCTTTCTTTCCTGTCTGTCTGTCTGTCTCAGTCTCTCTCTCTCTATCTCTCCCTCTCCCTGTCAACTCTTTCGCCTGATTCAGTCCAACAAGAAGAAGCAGAAAACAAAAACAACAAGAGGCGTACGGTAATAAGCCTGGCGTCGGTTCACAACGACGGCAAAAGGCAAAACGGCATTTCGATACAGAAAGAGCCAAACTTCCAATAGGCTTTCTGACAATCATCCAAGCAGGTGAAAAACGACGTAAATAATTGACTCGTTAACCCTTTCTGTACCGGCGATGTCTTATTCATTATATTCTGGCAACTATTAGACGATTTTATTAAGTTTAAAAAGGGCCTCCAGCAATTAACAAGCTTTGAACTACCTCACTTAACTCTTTTCATTACCACATATCCTTCTTAAGGGGAGGTATTTAGTTTGTTCCCTAGACCTCCATCAAGCTTAAAATTACACCCCCTTGAGTCCCTTTCAAGATAAATTTGTACATTTTTCGGTAGAAAAAGGTCCCGGCCGAAGGCCGGTTCCTCTTAAATTACAGGCTCGCTATCGCTCGCCAGGATAAAATCGACACCTGAATGGCACGAAAGGTCTTAATATGGGGTGAAAGTTCTTAAAATCGCTAAACTAATGGGGCAAATGTTTTATAATATAAAAAGCAATGGGGCTAAACATGAGGGAGAAAGGGGTCAAGAAAAAAATCCCTCAAGTGGAGATCTCCCCTTAAACTGCACACAGACGTCTTAATATAGGTAGAATAAAAAACAAAAGACATCCTAGTACAGAAGGGGTTAATAAAGTCCCCATATGGTGTCTGTGGTCGGGTGGTCAATGCAACTGACATGTGTAGAAAGGGAGGGGGTGAGGGGGACATGAAGTGAAAGGAGATGGGGGACTGAGGAGAACATGAAGTGAAAGAAATGGGGGGAGGTGGGGGTGAGGGCCTGAGGGGAAGATGAAGGGAAGGGGGAGGGGGAGATGGGGGGTGAGGGGTACATGAAGTGAAAGGAGAGGGGACTATGAGAACATGGAGTGAAAGGAGAGGGGACTATGAGAACATGGAGTGAAAGGAGAGGGGACTATGAGAACATGGAGTGAAAGGAGGGGGGGGGGGGGGGGGGGGGGTGGCCGCTGAGGGGAACATGAAGTGACAGGAAGGGGGGTTTGGCTGAGGGGAACATGAAGTGAAAGGAGGGGGGGGGGGGGGGGAGGGGGACTGGGGACGAGGGGTGAGGGGGTTAGCAACAGAGGAGATTGGGGACGCAGGCAGGGGGGTAGTTGAGAGGAAATAACGGGGGCCAAAAGGGGGGTGGGTTGGCGGGTTTATGAGTGAGGGGGCCCAAAGAGGGGTAGGTTGAGGGAGTTAAGGGAAGCAAGGGGGCTTGGATGGGGGGGGGGGGGTTGAGGGAAAGGACCGAAGGGTGAAGGGGGTATCTAGGTGACTCCAGGGTGACAACGGGAAGGAGGTAGAGAAGGGGGGGGGGTCAGTTGAAGGGAGAGGGGAGACAAGGTTGTGGGGGATGGGGGGGTTGAGAGGAAAAAGGTACAGCTGGGCGGTGGCTGAGGGGAGACAAGGGGAGAGGCTGCTGGACCCAGGGGAGACACAGAGAGGGGAGGAGGCGACAGGGAGTTTGGTATTTGATAGAGCCCCTTATGATTGACGTGTGTTGGTGGTGTGGTGGTAGTGGGGTATGGAAGGGTTAGTGATCTCTCTGTCTCTCTTATACATAATAATTGATATTGGTTCAGGAGTGATTTATCGAGAGGACTTCCCTAGTGGTTAAGGCCCCATTAATTGCTCTTTCCATTCACATATGCATAGCCTACGTGAGTTGCAGTTGGGATGTGTGTACATGCTTAGATTGATATGCAGGATTCGAAGTTGCATAATAAATCGTAGGCAGTGTCCACCATTCTTTAACTGCCTTCGTGGTGTAATGTATAAGGTGTTGATATTCGGTGTGAGCGTCCTGGGTTCGAATCCACGGACTGCCACATGTGTTTGTAAATTTCATAAATCGATTTTAGGAGTATAGTTGGTTGTTGGAAGGAACATAATAATATATATATATATATATATATATATATATACGGTATATATATATATATATACAGTATATATATATATACAGTATATATATACATATATATATACATATATATATATATATATATATATGTATATATAAATGTATATATATGTATATATATATATTTAATAAAAAAACAATTTCTATCTGTTCAAGAGAAAAGCCAAACCCCCACTGGAATGAGTCGGAAGAACAGCCGGGAGATCATTGTGGCAAAGCTATATTAATTGGAGGGAGTTACAAAAGGCAATATGACGATGAAATGATTCCTACTACAATATTGTAATTAAAGTATGCTGCGGGCACTGATTTACCCCAGTCCCACACACACACACACACACACACACACACACACACACACACACACTACAACTACTACTACTACTACTACTACTACTACTACTACATTTGTAAAAAAAAATCGGTAGAAAAATGTCCAAGCCGAAGGCCAGTTACAGGATCCCTATCTCTCGCCAGGACAAAATAGATACCTATATGGCACAAAAGGTCAAACTAATAGAGCGAACTACTTAAAATATCAAAACTAATGGGGTTAAGCATGAGTGAGAAGGAGGACTAGAAAACACAAACCTCCCCTTAACCCCTTCCATACCGGCCACGTCTTATGTATTTAATTTCAGCTACATTTAGACGATTTTATGAAGCTTAAGAAGGATGTATGCTAGCTAAAAGGATTAATTGAGATAATATGTAGCCTTTTCATGAGTGGAGATCCTTCCTAAGCTGAACAAAATCATCTGATAGTTGCCAGAATATAACGAAAAGTACATCACCGGTACAGAAGGGGTTAACCGCACCGAAGGTAACCAAAACTAGCATTAGCCCTTTCAGTACCGGTTACGTCCTTTTCATTATATTCTGGCATTTATTAGACGATTTTATTCAGCTTAGAAAGGACATATATCAATTACAATACTAGACTATCTCAATTAACCCAATTGACTCCCAGAGATCCCTCCTAACTCTCAGTACTGAAAGGGTACGTTAATTAAGTAAACCAAGCCTGCCTTTAATCTAGCATCGCATGGCAAAGTATATAAATGTTTAAATTGTGGCCAAAACGTGATTTGGTCGACGAAATCACTAACGAGTGATACGGCCGGAGAAGAAAAAAAAAAAAAAAAAAAAAAAAAATATATATACTATATATATATATATATATATATATATATTAATAATGATTAACTCTTACAGGATATGAGGGCGCATTTCTTTTCTTATGTATGGCTAGCCTTAGACGATTGTATTTAGATTAGGAAGTATACATGTAAGTCAAGAGGGTTAATTGAGATAGTCTTCACCATTTTGATCCTTCCTAAACTGTATATAATCGTATAATGATAGCCAGAATTCACAGTCAAAATGCTTCATTATCCTTAGGGGGTAAATTGAGTCCTTTTTTAATAGTATGGGTTGCTAGTAATTGTATATAAATATGATTGGTTTGTAGTTAATTGATTTATTTTATATCATATCTGACCTAGATGTGTGCGAATTTGCGTTTTTGTTTTTGTGTGTTCTCGAGTCGGTCACCCCCAGTAAAAATAAGAAGAAAACAAAAAGTGGGAAATGGGCCTGAGCAAATAAATAGATATATAGATAGATAAAGCTAAGGACATTTATGGAAACTATAGTCCGTTTGTGTTTAGCTGACGGTAAATTCAATATCTTGCGGTGGAAATTCACGCTACATACCGGTACTGCCTCAATATGAAACTTCTTTATCTCTGTGTCATAATTCACGCTACATACCGGTACTGCCTCAATATGAAACTTCTTTATCTCTGTGTCATAATTCACGATACATACCGGTACTGCCTCAATATGAAACTTCTTTATCTCTGTGTCATAATTCACGATACATACCGGTACTGCCTCAATATGAAACTTCTTTATCTCTGTGTCATAATTCACGCTACATACCGGTACTGCCTCAATATGAAACTTCTTTATCTCTGTGTCATAATTCACGATACATACCGGTACTGCCTCAATATGAAACTTCTTTATCTCTGTGTCATAATTCACGATACATACTGCCTCAATATGAAACTTCTTTATCTCTGTGTCATAATTCACGCTACATACCGGTACTGCCTCAATATGAAACTTCTTTATCGCTGTGTCATAATTCACGCTACATACCGGTACTGCCTCAATATGAAACTTCTTTATCTCTGTGTCATAATTCACGATACATACTGCCTCAATATGAAACTTCTTTATCTCTGTGTCATAATTCACGCTACATACCGGTACTGCCTCAATATGAAACTTCTTTATCTCTGTGTCATAATTCACGCTACATACCGGTACTGCCTCAATATGAAACTTCTTTATCTCTGTGTCATAATTCACGCTACATACCGGTACTGCCTCAATATGAAACTTCTTTATCTCTGTGTCATAATTCACGATACATACTGCCTCAATATGAAACTTCTTTATCTCTGTGTCATAATTCACGATACATACCGGTACTGCCTCAATATGAAACTTCTTTATCTCTGTGTCATAATTATACCAAGTTTTCATAATTAACCCCTTCTGTACCGGCGATGTCTTTTTCATTTTATGCTACCCATTAATAGACGATTTCATTTGATTTAGAAAGGGCCTCCAGTAATTATCAGGCTTCAAAATATCTTTATTAACCTTTTTTTACTACCACAGATTCTTCTCAAGCTGCAAAAAATCGTCTAAAATTGCTAGAATAAGCTTTAAAAAGACGTCGCCGGTACAGAAGGGGTTAACATAATATCTCGCTGCATAATCTTCATAATAGCTGAATAATCAAAATGGGATATGGATAAGTACCATCGGCTGGAATAACACAGACTATACAATCCTAGAATGTAATAATGTAAGAAAATATGTTAAATTCATATTATCAACAACCCACCAATTAACTTACAAATAAACCAATTCTATCTATCCACAGTATATACTCAGGCCCAATTCCCATTTTTTTTATTTTTTAATACATGTGGTACTCCAAGGATTCGAACCTAGGATACTCACACCGAAATGCCGCGCACTAACAATAATGCTGGTAGAAATCTCCCAAAAAATTAGTGGACATTTTTAATAAATAAATATTCCTCATGTCAAGGATTCGCACCTGCCTAATTAATCGGAAATAACCGTGCTGTTGTGCATCACCTGTTGGGAGGGATGATGAGAGAAACTTGTGAAGTGCAGGATGAAGTCGTTAGTACAGGAACAAGGACAATGTAATATTACTTTATACTCTCTCTCTCCCTATCTATCTATCTATCTATCTATCTATCTATCTATCTATCTATCTATCTCTATCTATCTATCTATCTATCTATCTATCTATCTATCTATCTATCTATATATATATATATATATATATATATATATATATATATATATATATATATATATATATATATATATATATATAGAGAGAGAGAGAGAGAGAGAGAGAGAGAGAGAGAGAGAGAGAGAGAGAGAGAATAAGAGTACAAAAACAAAGGCAAACAAAGACACAGTCACAAACACACACACACACACACAATAAAGAACACAGACAAACAAACACACACACACACAAGAAACGAACACAGACACCCAGAAAATAAAGGCAAAAGAGCGAGTCCCGTTTGGCCTTGTTCCTCGCTTTAAATGTGTCGGTATATTTCTCCCGGGGGGGCCGTATTTCCGGCTTATGAAACGGTGGACAGGACAGGGGGGCGCCGCTTATTTCGGATTTGCAGGACGATCGTCGAAGAATTAACTGGGGCCAAAATTCCGAGTGAGTTGTGGGGGGTCGAGTGCCGTTTTCTGTTTGATTTGTTTATTATTTTTTTGGAGGGGGCACTGTTTTTTAATTCCTGATCTGCAAGAGAGTTTTTTTTTTTTTTAGTTGTTTTATTCAATGGTCATGCTGTTATGATTTTTGTTTCAGTGTGATAGATGTTAGTAGCCTAGTGTATTTTATGGTAAGTACTCATTAGCATAACCTTATTTTTATCATGGCTATTAGTAGAACATTTTATTCAATTTAGGAAAGGTTTACAAAGAGAGTCTACGAGTCAGAAACAAGGGGAAGTAGAGGGAGAGGAAGACCTCGCATGAGATGGAGAGATGGTATAGTACAAGCGTTGGAAAGTAGAGAGATGATTGCAGAACAGGCAAGAGAAGTGGTAATGAATAGGAATGAATCGAGAATGCATAACGCGGTCGTCGGGAGAGGGGGACAGACGCCAGTTAGACTAGATAATAGTCCGCCAGGCGCCTGGCCCGGGGAGCCGGTCTATATTGTGAAGGGTCATGCCTGGAAGTAAGGTGGGCGGGCATTGTGGTGGTGAGGTCCGCTGGTGTCTTCCTGCTGAGACTGGAACCTCTCCGGGAGGTCTGGGACCGGGAGAGTGCTAGAGGCCCCTAGTGATACTTGGTCTCTGGGTCTTTGCCTGGGTGACCTAGATGTGTGTGAATATTTTATTTTGTTATATATGTTGTGTTGTTTTGTCCCTGTTCAGCCTCTATCTCGAGTCGGCCACCCCCAGCTATTATTATTAAAATAGGGATTCGCACCAAGCCTAAAAAGAATATGTGGCACCAAAACAAACTGTGGAAAAAAACATCGGAGTTGTTGTGGGGCTGGGCGCAATACGGAGTAGAGGATAAGAAGACTAGGAAACACTAATTAAAGAAGCTGAAGGAGACGGGTATGGAGGAGAAACCGCATAAGATGTGGGAGGGAGAAAGTGGGGGACTCTCCAAGCATATCGGCTAAGACAAGGGGGCGATTAAGGGAGGATATGAAGGGGAATGCCCGCCGTCGGGCATTGGAGAAACACCCCCAGCTATGGGGTATGTGTCTGTGTATATATATTGTATATGGGGCACTCGATTCAGGCAGCTTTGCATTTTATCTCCTTCCTACACATAGGGAAAAAACTATTAAATGTAACATAGTACCATAGGTACTCAAAGGATTAAACGCTTGAACAACAGCAGCAACAAGTTGGACACGGGAGGGAGGGAGGGAGGGCAGAAGGGAGGGAGGGAGGGAGGGAGGGAAGGAGGGAGGGAGGGAGGGAAGGAGGGAGGGAGGGAGGGAGGGAGGGAGGGAGGGGGGGGCAGAAAGGAGGGAGGGAGGGAGGATAGCATAAGGGAGGGAGGGAGGGAGGGCAGGGAGGAGGGAGGGAGGGCAGAAAGGGTACAATTGTTCAGGCTTCCAAACGCTTAATTGCATCGGGTTAAACTTTATTCGGAGCCAAGCTAAAAACAAACTGTTTATTGTGTATTATTCAACACATTGAAATAAATAAGTTATCGCAAACTAATAAGAATGCGATTGTAGCCAAGGTGACAATATTCTAGGTTTGAGTATGAAGAACATATAATATATAATATATTTTTGAATACAAAAGACTGAAAATAAAAACGTATATCTGTATTCTAATGTGCGTTAAATTAATTATGTTATTTGATAAAAACATTCTTCTGTGTTGTACTGCAATATATATATGTGTTATTTGTTAAAAACGTTTCTCTATGTTCTACTGTGCCTTAATATATACTATTTGATTTAAACGTTCCTCGCTGTGTTGTACTGTGCCTTTACCCTTTCTGTACCGGTGAAGTGTTTTAAACTTTATTCTGGTTACTATTAGCCGATATTATTCACATTAAAAAGGGCCTCCAGCAATTAACAGGCTTCAAAAGATCTCACTTAACCCTTTTTACTACCACAGGTCATTCTTTAGTTGCACACAATCGTCTAAATACAGCTATAATACAATTTAAAGACGTCGCCGCTGCAGAAGGGGTAAAATTTTATTTGACAACACTTTTCTGTGTTTTACTATGACTAAATGTATATTATTTTCTGTGTTTTACTATGACTAAATGTATATTATTTGATAAAAACGTGTTTGTGTTGTATTGTATCTTAATTCACGTTATTTGCTAAAACGTTTCTGTTATTTACTGTGCGTTAATATTATGCTATTTGCTAAAACGTTTCTGTTATTTACTGTGCGTTAATATTATGCTATTTGCTAAAACGTTTCTGTTATTTACTGTGCGTTAATATATGCTATTTGCTTACACGTTTCTGTTATTTACTGTGCGTTAATATATGCTATTTGCTTACACGTTTCTGTTATTTACTGTGCGTTAATATTATGCTATTTACTAAAACGTTTCTGTTATTTACTGTGCGTTAATATAGGCCTATGCTATTTGCTAAAACGTTTCTGTTATTTACTGTGCATTAATATTATGCTATTTGCTTAAACGTTTCTGTTATTTACTGCGGCGTCGATATATGCTATTTGCTTAAACGTTTCTGTTATTTACTGTGCGTCGATATATGCTATTTACTTAAACGTTTCTGTTATTTACTGCGCGTTGATATATGCTATTTGCTTAAACGTTTCTGTTATTTACTGCGGCGTCGATATATGCTATTTGCTTAAACGTTTCTGTTATTTACTGTGCGTCGATATATGCTATTTGCTTAAACGTTTCTGTTATTTACTGCGGCGTCGATATATGCTATTTGCTTAAACGTTTCTGTTATTTACTGCACGTCGATATATGCTATTCGCTGTAGACAATCCTTTGTGTTATACAGTGTTTTAACCCCTTCTGTACCGGCGACGTCCTTTTCATTATAGCCTGGCGACTATTAGACGATTATATTCAGTTTAAAATGGGCAACTAGCAATTAACAAGCTTTGAACTATCTCACTTAACCCTTTGTACTACCACAGCTCCTTAAACTGCACAAAATCGTCTAAATATAGCTAGAATAAAACTAAAAATATATTTCGATACAGAAGGGGTTAATTTATGTTATTTGCCAAAAATGTTCTACCGTGTTCTACTGCGCGTTATTTTAAGTTATTTGGAGAGTTGGTGCTTCAATATATCGCTCCGTATTATGCTATGTCGGAGATATAAGAATACTACGAGGGACATGGCGCTAAAATGGTCGGTGTATTTTGTATGGGGGGTGACCGGATAACTCAACCAGTAGACCATTTCAACCAGTAGCTCTCAACCAATACAGTTAGGTTAGGATAGGTTAGGTTAGTACTATGTTTTGGCACTTGTTTGGTTAGTCTTGGTTGATTTGGCACTGGTTGAGATGTCCGGGAGCTTTTGGTTTGATATACTGCGCATGGTGTATGGTGATGATATGAGTCTTTTGTTTTGCCTCCTTGTCTGTCTATCTGTCTGTCGGTCTGTTTTGCTATCTAACTCACTCACTCTCTCTCTTACTCACTCTCACTCTCACACACACACACACTCTCTCTCTCTTGTTTGACTAATTACGTTATCGTGACCTGTACTTCAATGGGTACACACAAACACAACACATGTACGTACTCCACACACACAAGCAATGACACACGCACACACACACACACACACCTGGCTAATCACACACACACACACCTCGCTAAACACACACACACCTTGCTACACACACACTCTGCTATATATACAAACACATACACTCTTTCAAATATATACACAGTAAACACGCGTACACAGATGTGCACGGGCGTACACCCACCCACACAACAGTGTACACACATACAACAGCACAACACATACACAACAGATCACACACACACAACAATACAACACACACTCACAACAGCACACAGAGCACACACACACACACACACACACAACACAACACACACACATGTTCTAAGGCGCTGTAATGTGGTCTCGCGCTGACCTTGGGCGCTAGGGTTCGAATCCACCAGAATCCTAATGATTTGTTTCGGCCCTAGCGACGGAAATAATTGTATCGTGGTTCCTCCCTAACCAAGCTGCTATCAGCCTGTGTTAGCCTACACATCTTCTCATCAATACAAGCGTGCATCTGCGTATGTACTTGGTGGGAAGCCAGGTACCTCACGGTCGCCAAATGTGGCAAGTGACCTCGTAGTTAAGGTATAATAAGTATTGTACTGTACCTAGGTCTAAGAAAAACTCTGTAGATTTTCAGCCGCAGGGCTGCAATGACCAATAAAACCGACAATTATTATTATTATTATTACACACACACACACAACACCTGGACAAATAGAACATTGTGTTTGTTTCGCAGATGAATAACAACAAACATCACAAACACCACAATTCTCCCAGGCCAAAGAAAACGGTGGAGCTGCCGCAATAACATTAAAGAAAACGGTGGGTCTGACACAATAACATCCAACATGCACTTTGAGATTGAATGTAAACATGAAATATAAAAGACAGGCAACGTGTATAAGAAATAGTGAAAGGCTGTGAATAAGAATGCTATTAACCCTTTCTGTACCGTCGACATTCTTTTACATTTACTCTGGCTACTATCAGACAATTTTAATTAGCTTAAAAATGGCCTCCAGCAATTAACAGGCTTCGAATGATCTCACTTAACCTTTTCTACTACTATTAAGCTGCAAACACATTTCTAAAATAAGCTTGAATATAAATATAAAGACGTCACCGGTACAGAAGGGGTTAACCTCTTGAGCATCACGACGCACTTTGACAGTTTATTCTGGCTATCATTAGAAGATGATTATATACAGCTTAGGAAGGATCTGTGGGAGTTATAAGGGTATAGACCATCTCAATTCACCCTCTGACTTCCATTTAGCTTTCCTAATCTGAATAATATCGTTTAATAATTGCGAGAAATCAGAACAGAAATACAAATCGTAGACTAAACTATACCTGTATATCCTAAACCACTATTTCCGAATGTATATTTTGGGTAAGGAGATATTGGAGAGTAAAGAGAGGAAAATATCACGTTTGTGTGTGTGATATATATATATATACACTGTATATTGAAGAAGATATAAATGACGTATCCTCTGTGTCAACATCTAAATAGCCTCAAAAGCAATAGTAATGATTCAGTATACCTGTCCTTATATACAGATAATGTCGTATAATTATTCTACACTTTCTATATAATACAAACATAAATGAATGCCGTGTCTTCTGTGTCAAGACCAGCAACATAAGCTTTACCAAATATATTGTGATAGTTGTTCAGTATATGTGTACTTATAAATACATGTAATGACGTATCCCCTGAACTAAGACCATATGTTCACTACATATAATTACTCCTCACTCCCATATGTATAAATATATATAATGTCGTATCCCCTGAGTCAAGAAGGGATATATTTCTTTTGTGCACCCATATAAAAAGATAACAATTCTATCAGAACCCTTAAGGCGATGTCATACGAGCAACTTTTCCCGGCAATTTTCTAGGAGCAAGTTTTTTCTCTCGCAATATATATATATATATATATATATATATATATATATATATATATATATATATATATATATATTTTTTTTTTGTGTATTAGTATCGATAACAAGACTAAAATTAGAAATGTATGGTGGCTTAAGACTAATACAAGTTTAAGGGGAGATGGGTTGTTTTTCTGGTCCCCTTCTTCATGTTTAGCCCCATTAGTTTTTAGATTGTAGGACGTTTGGCTTATTAATTTGGCGATTTTAAGACCTTTTGCCCCATTTCTTTTGTCAATGTTAAGACTTTTCGTGTCATTTAGGTGTCGATTTTTTCGTGGCGAGCGATAGCGAGCATGTAATTTAAGAGGAACCATCCTCCGGCCCTGTGTCAAATTTATCTTGGAGGAGGGTCTTGGGTGGGTGTTTATATAAGCTTGATGGAGGTTTAGGGAGGAAACTAAAACAATAGTAAAACAAATACATTAATAAGCAAATAATTACGCCCATCCTCCCTTTAATTCTGCAGTAACCAAACGAGAATCACTCCAGATTATTGCCGGAAAAAGATGTGATGTGACACCATTTTTTGTAAAGTCAAGAGGAAATCATGAGCTTACCAGGCATTATTATTCGGCACCCCCCCCCCCCCCCACCCAAAAAAATAAAAATAATAATAATAATAATAATAATAATAATAATAATAATAATAATAACTATAACTAATATCGTATCCCCTGTATCTATATACTGTATATATATACAGTATATATATAATTTTGTGTACACCAATACATAAAGATATACATTATCCTATATTATTATTGTATTATTATTACTATTTAAATTATTATTAATTATGATATACATACTGCATATATGTTTTATTATTATTATTATTATTATTATTATTATCATTATCACTATATCCCCTACGTTTATAGGAACATGATAGGCTAACCAGGTATAACTATTCTGCACTCCCACCGATAAACATGGACATGATGGCGTATACCCATTACCAAGATGGAATATACGTTTTCTGTGCACCCATACTATAAAGATATACGTTTTCTGTGCACCCATACTATAAAGATATACGTTTTCTGTGCACCCATACTATAAAGATATACGTTTTCTGTGCACCCATACTATAAAGATACAACAAATGCCACATCCCCTGAGACCAGAGGAGCGTCATAAACCTTACTAGATAATTATATATATATATAGTTATCCTGCACTTCCCATATTAAATAGCAATACATTAAGGGGAGGTTTCTAGTTTATTCCCTAGGCCTCCATCAAGCTTAAAATTACACCCTCTTTCAAGATAAATTTGTAAATTTTTTGGTAGAAAAATTTCCCGGCCGAAGGCCGGTTCCTCTTAAATTACAGGCTCGCTATCGCTCGCCAGGAAAAACTTGACCCCTAAATGACACGAAAGATCTTAAAATTGACAGAAATGTGGCGAAAGTTCCTAAAATCGCCAAACTAATGGGGCGAACGTCTTAAAATCTCAAAATCAATGGGGCTAAACCTGAATGAGAAAGGAGTTCATTTAAAAAATCCCTCAAGTGTAAATCTGCCCTTAATGCCGTGTCCCCTGTGTCAAGACCAGCAACATAAGCTTTACAAGGCATACAGTATTGTGATACCTATTCTCATATTCGTACTTATATCTATCTATCTATCTATTGCCAGACGCCGTGATCCCCGAAGAAGTGGCCACGAAACGAAACGCCCCATGCACCCCTCCTCCCATCCAGCACCGCTTTCACTCATATACTTTCACTCCATCCTTTCACCTCTCATTCGGTCTACCTCTCCCTCTCTGTCCTTCCACCTGACTCTTGTACACTCTCTTAGTCATTCTCTTGCTTCTCATACATTCCACATGGCCCGAACCATCTCAAGGTGTTTCTTTTCACACTTACCAGCACATCTACATCCACACCACACCTCTTTCGTATTTCCTGATTCGTCTGTCTATCCCTCCATGTAACTCAGCACACACTTTTCAAGCAACTCATTTCCACCCCTCTCACTCTTGGCCTGAGTCTCTTCACCAACGTCCATGCTTCGCTGCTCCCGTAAGTCAATGTAGGGATTACCACACTGTCATGCAATGACTTCTTTACTTCCATGCTGACCACCCTATTTCTTGTTATCTGCTTTCAGCGTTCCTACAACCCTCTTCCCCTGTTGCACCTTCTCCCGCACTTCTTCATCTATACTCCCATCTTTACTCTGCACACGGCCCAAATACATAAATGAGCTGCCGTTCTCCATAGCCAGACCATTCAACCTCACTTCACACTCTGTGGCTGCACCCCTTTCAATTACCATAACCTTGCTCTTTCCCGTATTTACTTATTTATAAATACCTATACTTATAATTACATATATACTTATAATTACATATATACTTATAATTACATATATACTTATAATTACATATATACTTATAATTACATATATTATTATAATTACATATATATACTTATAATTACATATATACTTATAATTACATATATACTTATAATTACATATATATACTTATAATTACATATATTATTATAATTACATATATATACTTATAATTACATATATTATTATAATTACATATATACTTATAATTACATATATACTTATAATTACATATATATACAAGAAATGTTGTACCCCCTGAACCAAGACCATAAGCCTTACTAGATATAATTATTTGCACTTCCTTATATACTGTATATAAATACAGTATATAGGGCAGGGGGCTAGGAATCCTCCTCCCCTTGTACAATTCTCCTACTTATCGAGACGCGAAAGTGGTACCGGACCCTGAGGATTGGAACCCTTTAATATTGTTTCTGTTCAGGCTCTATCTCAAGTCGGCCACCCCCAGCAGTGGGGTATGTGCCTGAGTATGTATATATATATATATATATATATACAAATGTCATAACCCCTAAACCAAGAAGGGATATGATTATGTTCTACAATTACATAATTATAAAGATACAAATGATGCAGAACCCATAAGTTAAGAAGAGCATCATAGGCTTGCCAAATATAATAATAATTCTGCATTCCAATACGTAAACATTAATAATGCCGTGTCCCGTGTCAAGACGCGCAACATAGGCTATACAAGATACAATACACTAATGATTATGTATACTCAGACTTATAAATATAAATAATGTCGTATCCACTTAACCCTGACCATAAGCCTTACTAAGTTATAATTATTCTGCACTTCTCATATATAAAAATACAAATAATGTCGTACCCCCTGAGCCAAGACGAGCACCATAACGTCATTTCCGTCACACGTCTTCTCCCCCCAGGATAAACAAAGACACGATGGCCGACGTCCTGGAAAAAAATGTAATAACTTGTCGGATGGTTCTCATCTCCCCCCCCCCCCCCCCCCTCCGGTCTAAAGGCCCTATAGTAGACAGAGATCGGCCAACCTCCGCCATCTTGGTACCCTATAGTTAAGTAACACCCCGTTCTTAACATCAACTACAAACCCCAAAGTACTTGAATAAACTAATGAAAACATATGGTCCTCCCGGGATTCGAACTCGGGACACAAGCATCTAAACCATTACACCACCAACACAGTTAAAGGTCGAATACAGAGTAACAGAGATCGGCCAACCTCCGCCATCTTGGTACCTATAGTAACAGAGATCGGCCAACTCTTGGTACTATAGTAACAGAGATCGGCCAACCTCCGCCATCTTGGTACCCTATAGTAACAGAGATCGGCCAACCTCCGGTCATCTTGGTACCCTATAATAACAGAGATCAGCCCACCTCCGCCATCTTGGTACGCTATAGTAACAGAGATCGGCCCACCTCCGCCATCTTGGTACCCTATAATAACAGAGATCAGCCCACCTCCGCCATCTTGGTACCACTGGTGATAATCTTCTCTCCTTACACTTCAATACCTCCATACCTATCATACACTTAGGGGATACTGGTACAGAATATATAGTTTGGTCTTTGGATAATTATACATTCCACATGATCTAATATCTAAGGGGGAGGTAGTCGCTTTTTCTGAACCCCATTCTCTCTCGTGTTTAGCATATTAGTTTTCAGATTTTAAGACGTTCGGCCCATTAGTTTGGCGATTTTAACACCTTTAGCTCCATTGCGTTGTCAATTTTAGGACCAATCGAGCCATTTAGGCCTAGGTGTCGATTTTTTCCCTGGCGAGCGACAGCGAGCATGTAATTATAATTATTCGGCCGACACATTTTTCTACCAAAAAATGCAGCCTACAAATTTAAGTTGAGGGTCTAGTATTTTTTTTGTCTAAGTTTGAGGGAGCTCTAGCGAGGAAACTAAAACAATAAGTGAATACATTGAGTGAATACATTAAGCTAACCTTCTTGCAGATATTTTCTCCACCAACTCAACCTTAGATGACATAAATCAAGATGTCCCTGTACTTAATTTTAATTCACCTGAAATTCCCTCACTTAAGATCCACACCAGGACATGTCAAAACTATTTTGCAGAATCTCTCAGTAGATAAGGCTCCTGGTCCAGATGAAATTCCTCCAATAGTACTTAAGAATTGCTCCTTGGTGCTCGCTCCTGTATTGGCAAAATTTTTCCGTCTGTGTACTCATACCTCATGCTTCCCAGTACCCTGGAAAAAAGCAAACATCCATCCAGTTCCTAAAAAGGTGCCTCTTCAGATCCATCAAACTACAGACCAATAGCTATAACTTCCACTCTTGGCAAAGTTTTTGAAATTATATTAAATAATCACATAAGTAAGCATCTGGAGAATAATAAATTAATCAGTGATAGGCAATATGGTTTTAGACGATGTCGATCAACTGCAGACATTCTTTGCCTTCTTACGCATCAAATCAACCAAGCTACAGACCAACATGGTGAAACACATACAATAGCACTGGATATATCAAAGGCATTTGATAGAGTCTGGCATCAATCCTTATTGTCGAAGATGTCACACTACGGCCTTGCATCATTAGTTCCACTAATTTCTTCTTATCTTCATAACAGAAAAATACGTGTAATGGTAGATGGCCTTTATTCTCCAATTTCACTCAATAAATGCTGGTGTTCCCCAGGGATCATTTTGACCCCAACTCTGTTCCTCATTCATATCAAGGATCTCATATCTACCACTCATAATCCAATACATTCCTACGCAGATGACTCAACACTCCACAGTTCCTTCACATTTACCAATTCTTTCACCCAACCCGATCTTATAAATTCAAAAATAAACACTGCAATTTCTCTGAACCAGGACCTTTCTAGAATTAATGAATGGGGACAAGAGAATCTAGTTTCCTTTAATGCACAGAAAACCAAGTACATTCAATTTTCTAACCGACAGAATCTCACTGACTCCCATATATTTTTTAATGATGTAAATATTCCCACTTCCCCTAGTATTGACATTCTCGGTTAACTACTAACTTGAGCTGGACACATTATGTTAGAAGCATTGCTAAGAATGCCTCTAAAAAACTGGGACTCCTGTACAGAGTTCGAGAATTCTTCACTGACGAGCAGTTGGCCGTAATATATAAAAGTCATGTGCGCTCTCAGATGGATTACTGTTCACCTCTGTGGGGTGGAAGTGGAGTGGTTGCATTGAGGCAGTTGGACAAAATTCAAAAATAAAGCTATTAGATTAATCAATAACCCTGCAATCACACAGGACCTTCCTACATTAGCCATACGAAGAAACGTTGCATCCCTTGCATATTCTACAGATATTTTCACAGCAATTGTTCCGAGGAACTTGCTTCAATTGTGCCGCCTCTCCACATCTTTCCCCGTAGAACTAGGGCAGCTGAGAGCGCCCATGAATTTACACTTTCTCCTCCACAATGCAGAACTTCTGCTTATCAGAATTCATTTATCCCCAGAGCTACTACTCTTTGGAATTCACTTCCCTCGAATTGCTTTCCACAAACTTACAATCAACAAATGTTTAAATCCAGTTGTTACAAACATTTTATGAATGGAGGATGCCTTTAGGCACATGGACCTTTTTGTTTTATCTGTGTTTTTCCTTCCTCCGTTCATTGTCTCTTAAAAAAAAAAAAAAAAAAATTAATAGACAATTAATACAATAAGTGAATACATTAATTAATAGACAATTAATACAATAAGTGAATACATTAATTAATAGACAATTAATACAATAAGTGAATACATTAATTAATAGACAATTAATACATTGAGTGAATACATTAATTAATAGACAATTAATACAATAAGTGAATACATTAATTTATAGACAAAAATATAAATAAATAAATAACAGCCACTAACCCTTTAATATGCATTATACATGATTTAATATTAAATAAATCCCCGTTCTTTGATAATTGACCAGTTGCGAGTTTCAGGCTATAAGGAAGTTGGAGCTGTAAACATCGACATTAAGCAGAATTACCAGCTAAAATACGGTCGTAATATATTTATAAATACACAAAATAATATTTCCCATACTTTTTATCTGTCACAAACCAGCTATTGCCTTTCCGTTTTATATCGATGTCTACAGCTCCAACTTCCTTATAACCTGAAACTCGTAAGTGGTCGATTGAGGCTCCAAAATGGCGTCCACTCTCCCTTACTATACAGGATCTCTACTACCCCGGACCTCCCTGGCACTTCTTCTTCTTCCTCTTCTTCTTCTTCTTCTTCTTCTAGCTTGCCTTCATTCTGTCTTCATGCTGACGTTTTCTTCTTTATATTCTGCACTCTCTTCTCTAGTTTTGACATTTTTAAGACGTTCGGCCCATTAGTTTGGCGATTTTAACACCTTTAGCTCCATTTCGTTGTCAATTTCAATATGTATCGTGCCATTTATGTGCTCTCTCATCTCTAGTGTTGACATTTTAGGACGTTCGGCCCATTAGTTTGGCGATTTTAACACCTTTAGCTCCATTTCGTTGTCAATTTCAATATGTATCGTGCCATTTAGGTTCTACGTGTATCTATGTGTATCCTATCTGGCTTCATCTTGATATGGTCTCGGTTTTATTGTCCTTCGTTTTCATTGTTCATATCTTCCGCTTCCTCCTTCTCCTTCCAAACATGTTCTTATCGGTTTCATATTTATTCTTCCGTTCAGCCTGTCTTTATCTTGACATTATCTTACTTATTCTTGTTGGTTTATTATCTATTTTGTCCGTTCTTTCTGTCTTTATCACATTAGCTTAGTCATTCTTATCGGTTTATTATATATTCTTCCGTCATTCTGCCTTTATCTTTACATTATCTTAGTAATTCTTATCGGTTTATTATATATTCTTCCGTTCCTTCTGCCTTTATCTTGACATTATCTTAGTCTTTCTATGTCTTGTTTCTGCCCTGCTATTGTGGATCTTATAGCTGACCTCTTCAAGTTTATATAAGCGTTCTGTGTTTTTATGTTGTCTGTACACTGTCTGTTTTCTTTATAGTCTTTACATATTTTGTCCTGTGTATCTAAGTTCCTCCCGTTTGTCTAAATGTTGACACTTTCTCTCTCGTTTATTTTGTTACGTCGGTTCTTCCCTCTTTCTATTCAAATACCCTACTTTAGATTTATTGTGTTTCTTCTCTCCTCATTTCCGTCTTCATCTTAACGCAATCTCGGGCTTCTTGGGTTGTCTATTGTTTTCATTTATTTTATTCACTGTTGTTTTTTGATCGATCGGAATTCATGACTCCTTTGCTATAATCTTTAATTTTATCTCTTTTCTTTGGACTGTCATTTCTCCTGTAGGTTTTATCCACCGTCTTTACGTAATGTTACTTGCAGATCTTCTTTCCTCCGATCTATCTATATCTTGAACCTTTCTCTTGTATTGATTGTCTTCTATTTGTTCTCTGTTTTCCCTCTTCAAACATATGCTTTTGCTTTACCTTTTTCTTATATATCTTTTTTCTTCATCTGGACATTCTCTCGGGGGTCTTTTGTTTGATTGTGTTCTATTTTTCTCTTTTTCCCTCTTCAAACATAATCTTTTGGCTTTACTGTTTTTCTTGTATTTCTTCTCTCTATATCTTAAACCTTTCTCTTGTTTTGATTGTGTTGTTTTATCTTCTTATTCTTCCCTCTTTTCAAACATAATCTTTTGGCTTTACTGTGTTTCTTGTATTTCTTCTCCCTTCATCTGGGCATTCTCTTGAGGGTCTTTATGTCATCTGCTTCCAGGAATCTTGTATCCGATTTTTTTTTTTTTTTTTTTTTTTTTTTTTTTTAAATATATAAATATAAGCGTGCTCTCTTTTATTTGTGTTGTCTGCTAGCCTGTCTGTTTTATCCACTATCATTTGTTTTACAGGCCGCCTTTCCTCTCATCTGTCTTTATATTGACAGTCTCTCTTATTGATTGTGTTATATTTGTTCTCTATTCTTCTCTCTTATATATATATATATATATATATATATATATACTCCCCGCCGGGATCGTTAGCTCAAGTCTAGTTATATACTGTATATATACTGTATATATACTGTATATAGGTTAAGTGTGAAGGTATTGAGGGATAAGCCTGACAACGGCACATCGTATCTAAAATTCTATCATTTCATATTTTTCTGAAGAGTGTAGATAGGGCAGAAAGGGAGTTGGAGAAGAGGAGGAAGTTGTTGGAGTGGCTTTGTTATGTGTGTTACCCCGGTATTAGTCTGTATACGTTCGTCGAGGTGTCCCCCGACTGGCGTTGCGGTCAAGACAACGTGAGAAACATGCTAGGACGTACTTACAAACACCCACTAACATGTCCGCCTGGCGCTGGGATCGAACCCAGGTCAAGCAGATTCCACAATCGTGAGCGTGGTCTCACCCACTCAACCGCCAGCGGCTATATATATATATATATATATGTCCCGCGAGCGTTTTGTCAATATTTCCAGAGATGAAAGATTTAAGTAAATTTCTAAGTTTAAAAAAATGCTATATACATATAGGCTTTTGGGGCATTGTTTTGTAGTTATGGACCCCTGAAGTCCGGCATTTTGTATAGTGTTTTTTGTAATTTCTAACCCTGTTTTTCTTCAATAAGATGAGGATAGGAAGACCAAAAACTATAAAAGTGTATTATGAGAGCATGATATCAATACTTCAAACTGAGAATATTACCAAGGAACTTAATTTTTAAGGTCATTCATGACGGAAAAGGAACGAAAGGAAGCTACAGAGGATGGTTTTTTGGTGTTTTTCTGTCAGTTTAAAGCCATTTTCCGAAAGTAGAGAAAATTAATAGCAATAACGTTATACTGTTGTATATGGTGCATGGTAGCAATACTTAATGAAAACGTCAGAAAAACCTCTGTAGCTTCTTTCTTCTTTCCGTGATGATTAGCTTAAAATTAAGTTGTGTGGTTTCTTGTCTAATATTCAACTACATTGTCAACGGGAATATGAAGTACCGATGTAGGGGGAAGTTTTTGGTGGTCAGTTGGAACACAGTATTGATATCATGCTTCATAATTACACTTTATATTTTTGTTTTCCTATACCTCCATCTTATTAAGAGAAACAAATGGTTTAGAAATGCAAAAAAACACCAAAAAAATACCGACTTTAAGGGTTCCACTAACTACAAAACAATGAGCTCCAAAAGCCTATGGGTATGTTGAGAACAGTTTTTGGGGTACTTAGAATTACTGAATCTTATCATCTCTGGAAGTATTTGACATAAAACGCCCGGGGACACCCTGTATATCTATATTAATATAGAAATGAGAGTAGTGATATATAGCGATATATATAGCAGCGATCTATATATATATATGATATCTCTATGATATATGTATATGATATATATACTATATATATATAGGTTACTGGTTTTGAATTTATCTTTCTTCCGTCTTCAAATTTTGTTGCTCTTTTGCTCTAAACTGGCGTTGTCGGCTCTCCGTTTTATTCCACTGTCATTACATTAGATGATTAGGTGATACACATGGCCTGATGCAGCTACGTGCGAAACGTTGGTCATTCAAGTGCTCCT
>CM064513.1:3250838-3298338 GCA_032716605.1 Paralithodes platypus | reverse complement strand
GTACAAAAACAAAGGCAAACAAAGACACAGTCACAAACACACACACACACACACACAATAAAGAACACAGACAAACAAACACACACACACACAAAAGAGAAACGAACACAGACACCCAGAAAATAAAGGCAAAAGAGCGAGTCCCGTTTGGCCTTGTTCCTCGCTTTAAATGTGTCGGTATATTTCTCCCGGGGGGGCCGTATTTCCGGCTTATGAAACGGTGGACAGGACAGGGGGGCGCCGCTTATTTCGGATTTGCAGGACGATCGTCGAAGAATTAACTGGGGCCAAAATTCCGAGTGAGTTGTGGGGGGTCGAGTGCCGTTTTCTGTTTGATTTGTTTATTATTTTTTTGGAGGGGGCACTGTTTTTTAATTCCTGATCTGCAAGAGAGTTTTTTTTTTTTTTAGTTGTTTTATTCAATGGTCATGCTGTTATGATTTTTGTTTCAGTGTGATAGATGTTAGTAGCCTAGTGTATTTTATGGTAAGTACTCATTAGCATAACCTTATTTTTATCATGGCTATTAGTAGAACATTTTATTCAATTTAGGAAAGGTTTACAAAGAGAGTCTACGAGTCAGAAACAAGGGGAGGTAGAGGGAGAGGAAGACCTCGCATGAGATGGAGAGATGGTATAGTACAAGCGTTGGAAAGTAGAGAGATGATTGCAGAACAGGCAAGAGAAGTGGTAATGAATAGGAATGAATCGAGAATGCATAACGCGGTCGTCGGGAGAGGGGGACAGACGCCAGTTGGACTAGATAATAGTCCGTCAGGCGCCTGGCCCGGGAGCCGGTCTACGTTGTGAAGGGTCATGTCTGGAAGTAAGGTGGGCGGAGATTATGGTGGTGGGGCTTCGCTGCGTGTCTGCCTGCTGAGACATGAACCTCTCCGGGAGGTCTGGGTCCGGGGGGAGTGTTAGAGGACCCTAGGAATCCTTGGTCTCTGGGTCTTTGCCTGGGTGACCTAGATGTGTGTGAATATTTTATTTTGTTATATATGTTGTGTTGTTTTGTCCCTGTTCAGCCTCTATCTCGAGTCGGCCACCCCCAGCTATTATTAAAATAGGGATTCGCACCAAGCCTAAAAAGAATATGTGGCACCAAAACAAACTGTGGAAAAAAACATCGGAGTTGTTGTGGGGCTGGGCGCAATACGGAGTAGAGGATAAGAAGACTAGGAAACACTAATTAAAGAAGCTGAAGGAGACGGGTATGGAGGAGAAACCGCATAAGATGTGGGAGGGAGAAAGTGGGGGACTCTCCAAGCATATCGGCTAAGACAAGGGGGCGATTAAGGGAGGATATGAAGGGGAATGCCCGCCGTCGGGCATTGGAGAAACACCCCCAGCTATGGGGTATGTGTCTGTGTATATATTGTTATGGGGCACTCGATTCAGGCAGCTTTGCATTTTATCTCCTTCCTACACATAGGGAAAAAACTATTAAATGTAACATAGTACCATAGGTACTCAAAGGATTAAACGCTTGAACAACAGCAGCAACAAGTTGGACACGGGAGGGAGGGAGGGAGGGCAGAAGGGATGGAGGGAGGGAGGGAGTGAGGGAGGGAGGGAGGGAGGGAGGGAGGAGGGAGGGAGTGAGGGAGGGAGGGAGGGAGGGGGGGCAGAAAGGAGGGAGGGAGGGAGAGCAGAAGGGAGGGAGGGAGGGAGGGCAGAAGGGAGGGAGGGAGGGCAGAAAGGGTACAATTGTTCAGGCTTCCAAACGCTTAATTGCATCGGGTTAAACTTTATTCGGAGCCAAGCTAAAAACAAACTGTTTATTGTGTATTATTCAACACATTGAAATAAATAAGTTATCGCAAACTAATAAGAATGCGATTGTAGCCAAGGTGACAATATTCTAGGTTTGAGTATGAAGAACATATAATATATAATATATTTTTTAATACAAAAGACTGAAAATAAAAACGTATATCTGTATTCTAATGTGCGTTAAATTAATAATGTTATTTGATAAACACATTCTTCTGTGTTGTACTGCAATATATATATGTGTTATTTGTTAAAAAACGTTTCTCTATGTTCTACTGTGCCTTAATATATACTATTTTATTTAAACGTTCCTCGCTGTGTTGTACTGTGCCTTTACCCTTTCTGTACCGGTGAAGTGTTTTAAACTTATATGGTTACTATTAGCCGATATTATTCACATTAAAAAGGGCCTCCAGCAATTAACAGGCTTCAAAAGATCTCACTTAACCCTTTTTACTACCACAGGTCATTCTTTAGCTGCACACAATCGTCTAAATACAGCTATAATACAATTTAAAGACGTCGCCGCTGCAGAAGGGGTAAAATTTTATTTGACAACACTTTTCTGTGTTTTACTATGACTAAATGTATATTATTTTCTGTGTTTTACTATGACTAAATGTATATTATTTTCTGTTTTACTATGACTAAATGTATATTATTTTCTGTGTTTTACTATGACTAAATGTATATTATTTTCTGTGTTTTACTGACTAAATGTATATTATTTTCTGTGTTTTACTGACTAAATGTATATTATTTTCTGTGTTTTACTATGACTAAATGTATATTATTTTCTGTGTTTTACTGACTAAATGTATATTATTTTCTGTGTTTTACTATGACTAAATGTATATTATTTTCTGTGTTTTACTATGACTAAATGTATATTATTTGATAAAAACGTGTTTGTGTTGTATTGTATCTTAATTCACGTTATTTGCTAAAACGTTTCTGTTATTTACTGTGAGTTAATATTATGCAATTTGCTAAAACGTTTCTGTTATTTACTGTGAGTTAATATTATGCTATTTGCTAAAACGTTTCTGTTATTTACTGTGCGTTAATATTATGCAATTTGCTAAAACGTTTCTGTTATTTACTGTGAGTTAATATTATGCTATTTGCTAAAACGTTTCTGTTATTTACTGTGCGCTAATATTATGCTATTTGCTAAAACGTTTCTGTTATTTACTGTGCGTTGATTTATGTTATTTACTAAAACGTTTATGTTATTTACTGTGCGTTGATATATGCTATTTGCTTACACGTGTATGTTATTTACTGTGCATTAATATATGCTATTTGCTTACACGTTTCTGTTATTTACTGCGCGTTGATATATGCTATTTGCTTACACGTTTCTGTTATTTACTGTGCGTTGATATATGCTATTTGCTTACATGTTTCTGTTATTTACTGTGCGTTAATATTATGCTATTTACTAAAACGTTTCTGTTATTTACTGTGCGTTAATATAGGCCTATGCTATTTGCTAAAACGTTTCTGTTATTTACTGTGCGTTAATATTATGCTATTTGCTTAAACGTTTCTGTTATTTACTGCCCGTCGATATATGCTATTTGCTTAAACGTTTCTGTTATTTACTGCGCGTTGATATATGCTATTTGCTTAAACGTTTCTGTTATTTACTGCGCGTCGATATATGCTATTTGCTTAAACGTTTGTTATTTACTGTGCGTCGATATATGCTATTTGCTTAAACGTTTCTGTTATTTACTGCGCGTCGATATATGCTATTCGCTGTAGACAATCCTTTGTGTTATACAGTGTTTTAACCCCTTCTGTACCGGCGACGTCCTTTTCATTATAGCCTGGCGACTATTAGACGATTATATTCAGTTTAAAATGGGCAACTAGCAATTAACAAGCTTTGAACTATCTCACTTAACCCTTTGTACTACCACAGCTCCTTAAACTGCACAAAATCGTCTAAATATAGCTAGAATAAAACTAAAAATATATTTCGATACAGAAGGGGTTAATTTATGTTATTTGCCAAAAATGTTCTACCGTGTTCTACTGCGCGTTATTTTAAGTTATTTGGAGAGTTGGTGCTTCAATATATCGCTCCGTATTATGCTATGTCGGAGATATAAGAATACTACGAGGGACATGGCGCTAAAATGGTCGGTGTATTTTGTATGGGGGGCGACCGGATAACTCAACCAGTAGACCATTTCAACCAGTAGCTCTCAACCAATACAGTTAGGTTAGGATAGGTTAGGTTAGTACTATGTTTTGGCACTTGTTTGGTTAGTCTTGGTTGATTTGGCACTGGTTGAGATGTCCGGGAGCTTTTGGTTTGATATACTGCGCATGGTGTATGGTGATGATATGAGTCTTTTGTTTTGCCTCCTTGTCTGTCTATCTGTCTGTCGGTCTGTTTTGCTATCTAACTCACTCACTCACTCTCTCTCTTACTCACTCTCACTCTCACACACACACACACTCTCTCTCTCTTGTTTGACTAATTACGTTATCGTGACCTGTACTTCAATGGGTACACACAAACACAACACATGTACGTACTCCACACACACAAGCAATGACACACGCACATACACACCTGGCTAATCACACACACACACACCTCGCTAAACACACACACACCTTGCTACACACACACTCTGCTATATATACAAACACATACACTCTTTCAAATATATACACAGTAAACACGCGTACACAGATGTGCACGGGCGTACACCCACCCACACAACAGTGTACACACATACAACAGCACAACACATACACAACAGATCACACACACACAACAATACAACACACACTCACAACAGAGCACACACACACACACACACACACAACACAACACACACACACATGTTCTAAGGCGCTGTAATGTGGTCTCGCGCTGACCTTGGGCGCTAGGGTTCGAATCCACCAGAATCCTAATGATTTGTTTCGGCCCTAGCGACGGAAATAATTGTATCGTGGTTCCTCCCTAACCAAGCTGCTATCAGCCTGTGTTAGCCTACACATCTTCTCATCAATACAAGCGTGCATCTGCGTATGTACTTGGTGGGAAGCCAGGCACCTCACGGTCGCCAAATGTGGCAAGTGACCTCGTAGTTAAGGTATAATAAGTATTGTACTGTACCTAGGTCTAAGAAAAACTCTGTAGATTTTCAGCCGCAGGGCTGCAATGACCAATAAAACCGACAATTATTATTATTATTATTACACACACACACACAACACCTGGACAAATAGAACATTGTGTTTGTTTCGCAGATGAATAACAACAAACATCACAAACACCACAATTCTCCCAGGCCAAAGAAAACGGTGGAGCTGCCGCAATAACATTAAAGAAAACGGTGGGTCTGACACAATAACATCCAACATGCACTTTGAGATTGAATGTAAACATGAAATATAAAAGACAGGCAACGTGCATAAGAAATAGTGAAAGGCTGTGAATAAGAATGCTATTAACCCTTTCTATACCGTCGGCATTCTTTTACATTTACTCTGGCTACTATCAGACAATTTTAATTAGCTTAAAAATGGCCTCCAGCAATTAACAGGCTTCGAATGATCTCACTTAACCTTTTCTACTACTATTAAGCTGCAAACACATTTCTAAAATAAGCTTGAATATAAATATAAAGACGTCACCGGTACCGAAGGGGTTAACCTCTTGAGCATCACGACGCACTTTGACAGTTTATTCTGGCTATCATTAGACGATGATTATATACAGCTTAGGAAGGATCTGTGGGAGTTATAAGGGTAAAGACCATCTCAATTCACCCTCTGACTTCCATTTAGCTTTCCTAATCTGAATAATATCGTTTAATAATTGCGAGAAATCAGAACAGAAATACAAATCGTAGACTAAACTATACCTGTATATCCTAAACCACTATTTCCGAATG
The DNA here is from genome assembly GCA_032716605.1 of Paralithodes platypus. Classification (NCBI taxonomy): domain Eukaryota; kingdom Metazoa; phylum Arthropoda; class Malacostraca; order Decapoda; family Lithodidae; genus Paralithodes; species Paralithodes platypus. The sequence continues at coordinate 3,292,639 of CM064513.1, read as the reverse complement.
TATATTTTGGGTAAGGAGATATTGGAGAGTAAAGAGAGGAAAATATCACGTTTGTGTGTGTGATATATATATATATACATTGTATATTGAAGAAGATATAAATGACGTATCCTCTGTGTCAACATCTAAATAGCCTCAAAAGCAATAGTAATGATTCAGTATACCTGTCCTTATATACAGATAATGTCGTATAATTATTCTACACTTTCTATATAATACAAACATAAATGAATGCCGTGTTTTCTGTGTCAAGACCAGCAACATAAGCTTTACCAAATATATTGTGATAGTTGTTCAGTATATGTGTACTTATAAATACATGTAATGACGTATCCCCTGAACTAAGACCATATGTTGACTACATATAATTACTCCTCACTCCCATATGTATAAATATATATAATGTCGTATCCCCTGAGTCAAGAAGGGATATTTCTTTTGTGCACCCATATAAAAAGATAACAATTCTATCAGAACCCTTAAGGCGATGTCATACGAGCAACTTTTCCCGGCAATTTTCTAGGAGCAAGTTTTTTCTCTCGCAATATATATATATATATATATATATATATATATATATATATATATATATATATATATATTTTTTTTTTTTTTTGTGTATTAGTATCGATAACAAGACTAAAATTAGAAATGTATGGTGGCTTAAGACTAATACAAGTTTAAGGGGAGATGGGTTGCTTTTCTGGTCCCCCTTCTTCTTCATGTTTAGCCCCATTAGTTTTTAGATTGTAGGACGTTTGGCTTATTAATTTGGCGATTTTAAGACCTTTTGCCCCATTTCTTTTGTCAATGTTAAGACTTTTCGTGTCATTTAGGTGTCGATTTTTTCGTGGCGAGCGATAGCGAGCATGTAATTTAAGAGGAACCATCCTCCGGCCCTGTGTCAAATTTATCTTGGAGGAGGGTCTTGGGTGGGTGTTTATATAAGCTTGATGGAGGTTTAGGGAGGAAACTAAAACAATAGTAAAACAAATACATTAATAAGCAAATAATTACGCCCATCCTCCCTTTAATTCTGCAGTAACCAAACGAGAATCACTCCAGATTATTGCCGGAAAAAGATGTGATGTGACACCATTTTTGGTAAAGTCAAGAGGAAATCATGAGCTTACCAGGCATTATTATTCGGCACCCCCCCCCCACCCAAAAAAATAAAAATAATAATAATAATAATAATAATAATAATAATAATAATAATAACTATAACTAATATCGTATCCCCTGTATCTATATACTGTATATATATACAGTATATATATAATGTTGTGTACACCAATACATAAAGATATACATTATCCTATATTATTATTGTATTATTATTACTATTTAAATTATTATTAATTATGATATACATACTGCATATATGTTTTATTATTATTATTATTATTATTATTATTATTATCATTATTACTATATCCCCTACGTTTATAGGAACATGATAGGCTAACCAGGTATAACTATTCTGCACTCCCACCGATAAACATGGACATGATGGCGTATACCCATTACCAAGATGGAATATACGTTTTCTGTGCACCCATACTATAAAGATATACGTTTTCTGTGCACCCATACTATAAAGATATACGTTTTCTGTGCACCCATACTATAAAGATATACGTTTTCTGTGCACCCATACTATAAAGATACAACAAATGCCACATCCCCTGAGACCAGAGGAGCGTCATAAACCTTACTAGATAATTATATATATATATAGTTATCCTGCACTTCCCATATTAAATAACAATACATTAAGGGGAGGTTTCTAGTTTGTTCCCTAGGCCTCCATCAAGCTTAAAATTACACCCTCTAGACCCTCTTTCAAGATAAATTTGTATATTTTTTGGTAGAAAAATTTCCCGGCCGAAGGCCGGTTCCTCTTAAATTACAGGCTCGCTATCGCTCGCCAGGAAAAACTTGACCCCTAAATGACACGAAAGATCTTAAAATTGACAGAAATGTGGCGAAAGTTCCTAAAATCGCCAAACTAATGGGGCGAACGTCTTAAAATCTCAAAATCAATGGGGCTAAACCTGAATGAGAAAGGAGTTCATTTAAAAAATCCCTCAAGTGTAAATCTGCCCTTAATGCCGTGTCCCCTGTGTCAAGACCAGCAACATAAGCTTTACAAGGCATACAGTATTGTGATACCTATTCTCATATTCGTACTTATATCTATCTATCTATCTATTGCCAGACGCCGTGATCCCCGAAGAAGTGGCCACGAACGAAACGCCCCCATGCACCCCTCCTCCCATCCAGCACCGCTTTCACTCATATACTTTCACTCCATCCTTTCACCTCTCATTCGGTCTACCTCTCCCTCTCTGTCCTTCCACCTGACTCTTGTACACTCTCTTAGTCATTCTCTTGCTTCTCATACATTCCACATGGCCGAACCATCTCAAGGTGTTTCTTTTCACACTTACCAGCACATCTACATCCACACCACACCTCTTTCGTATTTCCTGATTCGTCTGTCTATCCCTCCATGTAACTCAGCACACACTTCTCAAGCAACTCATTTCCACCCCTCTCACTCTTGGCCTGAGTCTCTTCACCAACGTCCATGCTTCGCTGCTCCCGTAAGTCAATGTAGGGATTACCACACTGTCATGCAATGACTTCTTTACTTCCATGCTGACCACCCTATTTCTTGTTATCTGCTTTCAGCGTTCCTACAACCCTCTTCCCCTGTTGCACCTTCTCCCGCACTTCTTCATCTATACTCCCATCTTTACTCTGCACACGGCCCAAATACATAAATGAGCTGCCGTTCTCCATAGCCAGACCATTCAACCTCACTTCACACTCTGTGGCTGCACCCCTTTCAATTACCATAACCTTGCTCTTTCCCGTATTTACTTATTTATAAATACCTATACTTATAATTACATATATACTTATAATTACATATATACTTATAATTACATATATACTTATAATTACATATATATACTTATAATTACATATATACTTATAATTACATATATATACTTATAATTACATATATACTTATAATTACATATATACTTATAATTACATATATATACTTATAATTACATATATACTTATAATTACATATATATACTTATAATAACATACATAATTATAATAACATACATAATTATAATAACATACATAATTATAATAACATATATATACAATTAATGTTGTACCCCCTGAACCAAGACCATAAGCCTTACTAGATATAATTATTTGCACTTCCTTATACAGTATACTGTATATAAATACAGTATATAGGGCAGGGGGCTAGGAATCCTCCTCCCCTTGTAAAATTCTCCTACTTATCGAGACGCGAAAGTGGTACCGGACCCTGAGGATTGGAACCCTTTAATATTGTTTCTGTTCAGGCTCTATCTCAAGTCGGCCACCCCCAGCAGTGGGGTATGTGCCTGAGTATATATATATATATATATATATATGTCATAACCCCTAAACCAAGAAAGGATATGATTATGTTCTACAATTACATAATTATAAAGATACAAATGATGTCAGAACCCATAAGTTAAGAAGAGCATCATAGGCTTGCCAAATATAATAAAAATTCTGCATTCCAATATGTAAACATTAATAATGCCGTGTCCCCTGTGTCAAGACGCGCAACATAGGCCATACAAGATACAATATACTAATGATTATGTATACTCAGACTTATAAATATAAATAATGTCGTATCCACTTAACCCTGACCATAAGCCTTACTAAGTTATAATTATTCTGCACTTCTCATATATAAAAATATAAATACTGTCGTACCCCCCTGAGCCAAGACGAGCACCATAACGTCATTTCCGTCACACGTCTTCTCCCCCCAGGATAAACAAAGACACGATGGCCGACGTCCTGGAAAAAAATGTAATAACTTGTCGGATGGTTCTCATCTCCCCCCCCCCCCCCCCCCCCCCCCCCCTCCGGTCTAAAGGCCCTATAGTAGACAGAGATCGGCCAACCTCCGCCATCTTGGTACCCTATAGTTAAGTAACACCCCGTTCTTAACATCAACTCCAAACCCCAATGCACTTGAATAAACTAATGAAAACATATGGTCCTCCCGGGATTCGAACTCGGGACACCACACCCAGAACATAAGCATCTAAACCATTACACCACCAACACAGTTAAAGGTCGAATACAGAGTAACAGAGATCGGCCAACCTCCGCCATCTTGGTACCCTATAGTAACAGAGATCGGCCAACCTCCGCCATCTTGGTACCCTATAGTAACAGAGATCGGCCAACCTCCGCCATCTTGGTACCCTATAGTAACAGAGATCGGCCAACCTCCGGCATCTTGGTACCCTATAGTAACAGAGATCGGCCCACCTCCCCCATCTTGGTACCCTATAGTAACAGAGATCGGCCCACCTCCGCCATCTTGGTACCCTATAGTAACAGAGATCGGCCCACCTCCGCCATCTTGGTACCACTGGTGATAATCTTCTCTCCTTACACTTCAATACCTCCATACCTATTATACCACTTAGGGGATACTGGTACAGAATATATAGTTTGGTCTTTGGATAATTATACATTCCACATGATCTAATATCTAAGGGGGAGGTAGTCGCTTTTTCTGAACCCCATTCTCCCTCGTGTTTAGCATATTAGTTTTGAGATTTTAAGACGTTCGGCCCATTAGTTTGGCGATTTTAACACCTTTAGCTCCATTGCGTTGTCAATTTTAGGACCAATCGAGCCATTTAGGCCTAGGTGTCGATTTTTTCCCTGGCGAGCGACAGCGAGCATGTAATTATAATTATTCGGCCGACACATTTTTCTACCAAAAAATGCAGCCTACAAATTTAAGTTGAGGGTCTAGTATTTTTTTTGTCTAAGTTTGAGGGAGCTCTAGCGAGGAAACTAAAACAATAAGTGAATACATTGAGTGAATACATTAAAGCTAACCTTCTTGCAGATATTTTCTCCACCAACTCAACCTTAGATGACATAAATCAAGATGTCCCTGTACTTAATTTTAATTCACCTGAAATTCCCTCACTTAAGATCCACACCAGACATGTCAAAACTATTTTGCAGAATCTCTCAGTAGATAAGGCTCCTGGTCCAGATGAAATTCCTCCAATAGTACTTAAGAATTGCTCCTTGGTGCTCGCTCCTGTATTGGCAAAATTTTTCCGTCTGTGTACTCATACCTCATGCTTCCCAGTACCCTGGAAAGAAGCAAACATCCATCCAGTTCCTAAAAAAGGTGCCTCTTCAGATCCATCAAACTACAGACCAATAGCTATAACTTCCACTCTTGGCAAAGTTTTTGAAATTATATTAAATAATCACATAATTAAGCATCTGGAGAATAATAAATTAATCAGTGATAGGCAATATGGTTTTAGACGATGTCGATCAACTGCAGACATTCTTTGCCTTCTTACGCATCAAATCAACCAAGCTACAGACCAACATGGTGAAACACATACAATAGCACTGGATATATCAAAGGCATTTGATAGAGTCTGGCATCAATCCTTATTGTCGAAGATGTCACACTACGGCCTTGCATCATTAGTTCCACTAATTTCTTCTTATCTTCATAACAGAAAAATACGTGTAATGGTAGATGGCCTTTATTCTCAATTTCACTCAATAAATGCTGGTGTTCCCCAGGGATCAGTTTTGGCCCCAACTCTGTTCCTCATTCATATCAATGATCTCATATCTACCACTCATAATCCAATACATTCCTACGCAGATGACTCAACACTCCACAGTTCCTTCACATTTACCAATTCTTTCACCCAACCCGATCTTATAAATTCAAAAATAAACACTGCAATTTCTCTGAACCAGGACCTTTCTAGAATTAATGAATGGGGACAAGAGAATCTAGTTTCCTTTAATGCACAGAAAACCAAGTACATTCAATTTTCTAACCGACAGAATCTCACTGACTCCCATATATTTTTTAATGATGTAAATATTCCCACTTCCCCTAGTATTGACATTCTCGGTGTAACATTAACTACTAACTTGAGCTGGACACATTATGTTAGAAGCATTGCTAAGAATGCCTCTAAAAAAACTGGGACTCCTGTACAGAGTTCGAGAATTCTTCACTGACGAGCAGTTGGCCGTAATATATAAAAGTCATGTGCGCTCTCAGATGGATTACTGTTCACCTCTGTGGGGTGGAAGTGGAGTGGTTTGCATTGAGGCAGTTGGACAAAATTTCAAAATAAAGCTATTAGATTAATCAATAACCCTGCAATCACACAGGACCTTCCTACATTAGCCATACGAAGAAACGTTGCATCCCTTGCATTATTCTACAGATATTTTCACAGCAATTGTTCCGAGGAACTTGCTTCAATTGTGCCGCCTCTCCACATCTTTCCCCGTAGAACTAGGGCAGCTGAGAGCGCCCATGAATTTACACTTTCTCCTCCACAATGCAGAACTTCTGCTTATCAGAATTCATTTATCCCCAGAGCTACTACTCTTTGGAATTCACTTCCCTCGAATTGCTTTCCACAAACTTACAATCAACAAATGTTTAAATCCAGTTGTTACAAACATTTTATGAATGGAGGATGCCTTTAGGCACATGGACCTTTTTGTTTTATCTGTGTTTTTCCTTCCTCCGTTCATTGTCTCTTAAAAAAAAAAAAAAAAAAAAATTAATAGACAATTAATACAATAAGTGAATACATTAATTAATAGACAATTAATACAATAAGTGAATACATTAATTAATAGACAATTAATACAATAAGTGAATACATTAATTAATAGACAATTAATACATTGAGTGAATACATTAATTAATAGACAATTAATACAATAAGTGAATACATTAATTTATAGACAAAAATATAAATAAATAAATAACAGCCACTAACCCTTTAATATGCATTATACATGATTTAATATTAAATAAATCCCCGTTCTTTGATAATTGACCAGTTGCGAGTTTCAGGCTATAAGGAAGTTGGAGCTGTAAACATCGACATTAAGCAGAATTACCAGCTAAAATACGGTCGTAATATATTTATAAATACACAAAATAATATTTCCCATACTTTTTATCTGTCACAAACCAGCTATTGCCTTTCCGTTTTATATCGATGTCTACAGCTCCAACTTCCTTATAACCTGAAACTCGTAAGTGGTCGATTGAGGCTCCAAAATGGCGTCCACTCTCCCTTACTATACAGGATCTCTACTACCCCGGACCTCCCTGGCACTTCTTCTTCTTCTTCTTCCTCTTCTAATTCTTCTTCTTCTTCTTCTAGCTTGCCTTCATTCTGTCTTCATGCTGACGTTTTCTTCTTTATATTCTGCACTCTCTTCTCTAGTTTTGACATTTTTAAGACGTTCGGCCCTTTAGTTTGGCGATTTTAACACCTTTAGCTCCATTTCGTTGTCAATTTCAATATGTATCGTGCCATTTATGTGCTCTCTCATCTCTAGTGTTGACATTTTAGGACGTTCGGCCCATTAGTTTGGCGATTTTAACACTTTTAGCTCCATTTCGTTGTCAATTTCAATATGTATCGTGCCATTTAGGTTCTACGTGTATCTATGTGTATCCTATCTGGCTTCATCTTGATATGGTCTCGGTTTTATTGTCCTTCGTTTTCATTGTTCATATCTTCCGCTTCCTCCTTCTCCTTCCAAACATGTTCTTATCGGTTTCATATTTATTCTTCCGTTCAGCCTGTCTTTATCTTGAAATTATCTTACTTATTCTTGTTGGTTTATTATCTATTTTGTCCGTTCTTTCTGTCTTTATCACATTAGCTTAGTCATTCTTATCGGTTTATTATATATTCTTCCGTTCATTCTGCCTTTATCTTTACATTATCTTAGTAATTCTTATCGGTTTATTATATATTCTTCCGTTCCTTCTGCCTTTATCTTGACATTATCTTAGTCTTTCTATGTCTTGTTTCTGCCCTGCTATTGTGGATCTTATAGCTGACCTCTTCAAGTTTATATAAGCGTTCTGTGTTTTTATGTTGTCTGTACACTGTCTGTTTTCTTTATAGTCTTTACATATTTTGTCCTGTGTATCTAAGTTCCTCCCGTTTGTCTAAATGTTGACACTTTCTCTCTCGTTTATTTTGTTACGTCGGTTCTTCCCTCTTTTCTATTCAAATACACTACTTTAGATTTATTGTGTTTCTTCTCTCCTCATTTCCGTCTTCATCTTAACGCAATCTCGGGCTTCTTGGGTTGTCTATTGTTTTCATTTATTTTATTCACTGTTGTTTTTTGATCGATCGGAATTCATGACTCCTTTGCTATAATCTTTAATTTTATCTCTTTTCTTTGGACTGTCATTTCTCCTGTAGTGTTTTATCCACCGTCTTTACGTAATGTTACTTGCAGATCTTCTTTCCTCCGATCTATCTATATCTTGAACCTTTCTCTTGTATTGATTGTCTTCTATTTGTTCTTCTGTTTCCCTCTTCAAACATATGCTTTTTGCTTTACCTTTTTCTTATATATCTTTTTTCTTCATCTGGACATTCTCTCGGGGGTCTTTTGTTTTGATTGTGTTCTATTTTTCTTCTTTTTCCCTCTTCAAACATAATCTTTTGGCTTTACTGTTTTTCTTGTATTTCTTCTCTCTATATCTTAAACCTTTCTCTTGTTTTGATTGTGTTGTTTTTCTTCTTCTTCTTCTTCCCTCTTTTCAAACATAATCTTTTGGCTTTACTGTGTTTCTTGTATTTCTTCTCCCTTCATCTGGACATTCTCTTGCGGGTCTTTATGTCATCTGCTTCCAGGAATCTTGTATCCGATTTTTTTTTTTTTTTTTTTTTTTTTTTTTTAAATATATAAATTATAAGCGTGCTCTCTTTTATTTGTGTTGTCTGCTAGCCTGTCTGTTTTATCCACTATCATTTGTTTTACAGGCCGCCTTTCCTCTCATCTGTCTTTATATTGACAGTCTCTCTTATTGATTGTGTTATATTTGTTCTCTATTCTTCTCTCTTATATATATATATATATATATATATATATATACTCCCCGCCGGGATCGTTAGCTCAAGTCTAGTTATATACTGTATATATACTGTATATATACTGTATATAGGTCAGGTGAAGGTATTGAGGGATAAGCCTTTACAACGGCACCTCGTATCTACATTCTATCATTTCCTATTTTTCTGAAGAGTGTAGATAGGGCAGAAGGGGAGTTGGAGAGAGAGGAAGTTGTTGGAGTGGCTTTGTTATGTGTGTTACCCGGTATTAGTCTGTATACGTCGTCGAGGTGTCCCCCGACTGGGTGCAAGCAAGTGAAACATGCTAGGACGTACTACAACACCCACTAAATGTCCGCCTGGGCTGGGATCGAACCCAGGTCAAGCAGATTCACACGTGAGCGTGCTCACCACTCAACCGCCGCGGCTATATATATATATATATATATGTCCCGCGAGTTTTGTCAAATATTTCCAGAGATGAAAGATTAAGTAATTCTAAGTAAAAACTGCTATATACACATAGGCTTTTGGGGCATTGTTTTGTAGTTATGGACCCTTAAAGTCGGCATTTTGGTGTTTTTTGTAATTTCTAACCCTGTTTTTCTTCAATAAGATGAGGATAGGAAAACAAAACTATAAAGTGTATTATGAAGCATGATATCAATACTTCAAACTGAATATTACAAGAACTTAATTTTAAGCTCATCATCGCGGAAAGAAGAAAGGAGCTACAGAGGATTTTTTGGTGTTTTCTGTCAGTTTAAGCCCATTTTCCGAGTAGAGAAAATTAATAGCAATAACGTTAACTGTTGTATATGGTGCATGGTAGCAATACTTAATGAAAACGTCAGAAAAACCTCTGTAGCTTCTTTCTTCTTTCCGTGATGATTAGCTTAAAATTAAGTTTTGTTGGTTTCTTGTAATATTCAACTCCATGTCAAGGGAATATGAAGTACGATGTAGGGAAGTTTTTGGTGTCAGTTTGAAGTATTGATATCATGCTTCATAATACACTTTATAGTTTTGTTTTCCTATCCTCATCTTATTAAAGAAAAACATGGTTAGAAATTGCAAAACACACCAAAATGCCGACTTTAAGGGTCCATAACTACAAAACAATGACTCAAAAAGCCTGTGTATATAACAGTTTTTACGTAGAATTACTTAATCTTTCATCTCTGGAAGTATTTGACAAAACTCCCGGGACACCCTGTATATATATATATATATATATATATATATATATATATATATATATATATATATATATATATATATATATATATATATATATATATATATATATATATATATATATATATATCGTTACTTGTTTTTAATTTTATCTTTCTTCGTCTTCAAATTTTGTTGCTCTTTTGCTCTAAATTTGCGTTGTCTGCTCTCCGTTTTATCCACTGTCCTTACATTAGATGATTAGGTGATACACATGGCCTGATGCAGCTACGTGCGAAACGTTGTCATTCAAGTGCTCCTCTTCATGGGGTGTTTACATTTTAAGTGCTCCTCTTCATGGGGTGTTTACATTTTAAGTGCTCCTCTTCATGGGGTGTTTACATTTTAAGTGCTCCTCTTCATGGGGTGTTTACATTTTAAGTGCTCCTCTTCATGGGGTGTTTACATTTTGATACAAAATGTCCTGCAGATCTTCTATCATACTGTCTTCATCTTGACATTATCTCTTCGTTTGCATTGTGCTATCTCTCCTCTTCCTCCTTCATCTCTTCTCTTCCTCCTTCGATCTCTTCTCTTCCTCCTTCGATCTCTTCTCTTCCTCCTTCGATCTCTTCTCTTCCTCCTTCTATCTCTCCTCTTCCTCCTGCTATCTCTTCTCTTCCTCCTCCAATCTCTCCTCTTCCTCCTTCTATCTCTTCTCTTCCTCCTGCTATCTCTTCTCTTCCTCCTTCGATCTCTTCTCTTCCTCCTCCGATCTCTTATCTTCCTCCTTCTATATCTCCTCTTCCTCCTCCTATCTCTTCTCTTCCTCCTGCTATCTCTCCTCTTCCTCCTTCTATCTCTTCAAATGTCCTTTGTTATGATGTTATTGTCTTCCTTCCTTCCTTCCTTCTTTACCTTCCTTCCTTCTTCATGCTCTCGGGTTTGTATGCTCTCTGTTTGACTTGGCTTCTCTTTTCAATATCACAAAGATTTAATAATATGACGTATGCTATTTTGCTTTCCGTCTTTTTCTATTTTGCTTTATATCTTTTGTTTAATCGATGTTCCTCTTCTGTTTTACTTGGCTTTTGTTTATCAGTATCATAAAGATTTAATGTGATGTATGTTATTGTGCTTTCCTGTTTATCATACTTTTAAGGGTGGATGGTTAATTTTTTGGTCGATTTATATATTTATATCTTATTGTTTTCTAGTTTCCTCGCTAGACCTCCATCAAACTTGAATAAACAACCCCAGTATCTCCCTTCAAGATATATTTGTACATTTTTCGGTAGAAAAGTGTTCCGGCCGAAGGCCAGTTCCTCCTACATTACAGGCTCGCTATCGCTCGCCAGGAAAATAATCGACACCTTAATGACACGAACTGTCTTAATATTGACAAAGAAAAGGGGCGAGAAGTCTTAAAATCGCCAAACTAATGGGCCAAACGTCTTATAATCTGAAAACTAAAGGGGCTAAACATGAAGAAGAAGGGTGACCAGAAAAACGACCCATTTGCCCTTAATGTTTCTCTTCTGCCTTTCCTACACTCATAATTAGGTGTGACAGTCTCTCCGTGTTGTCCGTTTCCCGTTTTCTTTGTCCTGTTTTTATTATCCCCGTTTTCTTTATCCTCTGTTTGCTTTATTATCCCCCGTGTTTTCCTTGTCCTCCGTTTTCTTTGTCCTCCATTTTCTTTATTTCCCCCCCGTTTTCTTTGTTCTCCATTTTCTTTATTTTCCCCCGTTTTCTTTGTCCTCCGTGTTCTTTATTTTCCTTCTTGACTTGGCTCGTATAATCTTCCTTCACTTTCTCAATGTATTTTCTCGTGTCCCTTTGTTATTGTGTGTTTGTGTTTTGTTTTTGTTTCCATCTACAGCTTCCGTTCCTCGTATTTCCATTAGTTTATACGTTTGTGTGTATTTATATAAGTTCCTATATTTCGAGTCTCATTTCTTTTTGTTCTTTATTATTAATTTGCCTATTGTTTTCTTTTGTTCCCATTCCCCTTCTTGGTATGTTTGTTTGTTTGTTTTATTTATTTTCCTACTTTTTGTTCCATTTCCCCTCTTGTTTTCTTTGGGTCCCCCCTTCCTCTTCTTCTTCTTTCTCTTCCTCCCCTTCCCCTTCTCCCCTTTTTCCTTATTATCTTTATCTTCCCCCTTTCTGTCTTTCTATCTTTTAATCTTAATCTCTCTTTCTCTCTTCTTCTATCTTTTTAATCTTAATCTCTCTTTCTCTATCTTTTTAATCTTAATCTCTCTTCTTCTATCTTTTTAATCTTAATCTCTCTTCTTCTATCTTTTTATCTCGCTCTTTTTCGATTCCTATCTTTTACCTTCCTCTTTCCCTCTTCTTATCTTTCCCTTTCTCTATTCCTATCTTTTATCTTTCCTTTTCTCTATTCCTATCTTCCCCCTTTGTTTTTCTATCTTTTAATCTTACTCTCTCTCTTTATCTTAACATTTTAGCTTCCTTTTTCTCTATTATTGTCTTTTCTATCTTTCCCTTTCTCTATTCTATCTTTTTATCTTCCTATCTTCCAAACCTTCTATCTCCTTCCTTCTGTTATTCACCCTGTTAACAAATATACCAATATTTTGTATGATCACTGGGTAGGCAGCAATATTACCAACATAATACCGTAAAATGTTAACTCAGATCACAAGCATACCTAAGCATCAGTATTAATATTTGTTGACTGCATCATTACCGTCATTTGGAGTTATAATACATTTAATGGTGTGTGTTTTCTGGACCTCCTTCTCCCTCGTGTTTAGCCTCATTACTTTGGAGATTCTAAGACGTTCGCCCGATTAATTTGGAAATCTTAAGACCTTTCGCCCAATTAATTTGCCTATTTAAATACCTTTCGGCTATTAAGGTATTGATCTTTTCCCGGCAAGCGATAGCGAGCCTGAAATTTAGGAGTAACCACCCTATGGCCAAAACAAAAAATCTACCAAGAAATATACACATTTATCTCGAAGGGGGGTCTTGGGGGTGTTCTTAATCTTGATGGAGGTCTAGAGATACAAAATGATAATATTAATAATTCAATAACAAATAATAATAATAATAATAATAATAATAATAATAATACTATTACTACTACTACTACTACTACTAATACTAGTAATAAACATTCCCCTTAAAGATATATGATAGTAATAAACCCATGATATAAAAGGAATATCCTATACAAATAAATATCACCATTAATATACCCAATAGCTTGCATGTATATTCCCTTTGCATACCCTTAAGGGGGCCCACCTCGCTTTGTTTTTATCTTTCTCTCCTTCTTGCTTTGGCTTGTATCCATTCGGCCCCATTCAGCCAAATGTTTTAATACGTTTACCCCCATCCAGGCCTCAATATTTTCCTGGTGAGCGGTAGCGAGCCAGCATACATATAATTTTCTTTTGACAGTAAGCTAAATTTGTACATTTTTCGATAGAAAAGTGTCTCCGGCGAAGCCGGATTTCTCCATACAATGGTGGCTCGCTATCGCTCGCCAGGAAGAAATCGACACCTGGATGGGGATAAACGTCTTAAAACAGTTGGCTGAATGGGGCCGAATGGATACAAGCCAGAGAAAGAGAGAAAAGGAGAGAAAGAGAATAAAAGCAAGTGACCCTCCTAAATATTGTCCGTGTCTGCTCCTCTCTATTCACTTATCGCTTTTTATGGGTGGCTTCTGTTTTCCTCTGTTCTCATCTCTCTCTATCTCTCTCTCTCTCTCTTGCTTTACTGCCCTTGTGTTAAACCTAGTAGCATTTACTTTTAGACAATTAAGGCCAGACTGCCTAGTGTACAAACTCTGTGTACGTTATTCCCCTGAAACTGTCTTGATGGTGTAATGGTTAGACCGTTAGGTAAATTCTGTACTCTCTCCAAGAATCAGTTTTTCCCTCTTCCTATGACTTAAATTGCTTCAAACTCCGTGTGTCCAGGCATTTTAGCTCGAACGTCCCTTGATTTCGGCCCTGTCACGCTTTGAAATCTGGGGGAGGCACTCGCTGCAGGCAGTTATGCCTTTTGTCTCCCTCATTCACATAGAAAACAAACAAAAATAGATATCCTAGGTTCGAATCTTGGGAGAATCACAATCTTTCATTGTTTTCATTTTGGGTTTATTGGTGTTAAGGACGGTGTTAAGGACGGTGTTAAGGATGGTGTTAAGGACGGTGTTAAGGACGGTGTTAAGGACGGTGTTAAGGACGGTGTTAAGGACGGTGTTAAGGACGGTGTTAAGGACGATGTTAAGGACGGTGTTAAGGACGGTGTTAAGGACGATGTTAAACATATAGTTATATTTTGAAGCTGCCAGACAACAATTGCTCGTAAATATTGACGAAAAAATCTCTCCTGTTACTCCGCCTTTGCCTGGATGTAATGCAAGTCACTCCATAGAACTGAAGGGGTTAATATTGGATGACGCGCACATCCTAATTACATGGGAACTGGTCTTCAGCGTGCAGGGTACGCATTTTCACTGGATACGCATGAATAATATTATATATATATATATACTGTATGTATGTGTGTGTGTGTATATGTATGTGTGCAATATAATTTGTTTATATATATATATATATATATATATATATATATATATATATATATATATACAATATATATATATAATTATATATATATATATATACAGTATATGTATATAGCCTATGTGTGTGTGTGTGTGTGTGTTTGTATGTATATGTATAAGATCTCTTTTGTATATTAATCAGTTTAAATTAAAATTTTGCTATAACAAGTTGCAGATGGTGCACGACTGAGTGCACGAAATTAAATTTATGAATTTATTCCAATGTACTGATAGCTTGAATTTCATATTTTTACTTTAAACTTTAATATCCAACATAGATCTTACACATATACACATGTGTGTGTGAGTCTGTGTGTGTGTGAGTGTGTGTGTGTAACTCTATGCAATATCCTCAGTAAAGTTTATGGATATGATAAAGGTAGTTAAAGTGTCCATAATAATCCCGCCATATAATATCATAGTCATGGTAACAGACCCATCTATTAGGCTACGAGGATAGAAAACTAAATCACCAACAATAAACCCAATGATTTGATATACCCTAACTATTTCATGACCTTGGGGGGGGGGGGAGGGATGGCGTATTTATTGGCTCATTTATATATATTTTCATATTTTTTTTTTAGTTTCTTCCCTAGACCTCCATCAAGCTTAAAAAAACACCCCCTAGACCCCTTTCCAAGATAAATGTGTACATTTTTCAGTGGAAAAATGTCCCGGCCGAAGGCCGATTCCTTCTAAAATTACACGCTCACTCTCGCTCGCCAGGAAAAATTCGACACCTAAAATGGCACGAAAGGTCTTAATATTGACAAAGAAATGGGGTGAAAGGAAAAAACGTCTTAAAATCTCAAAACTAATATGCTTAACATGAAGAAGAAGGAGGTCCCGAAATAGCGACTACCTCCCCCTTAAGGGGAGGTATTTAGTTTGTTCCCTAGACCTCCATCAAGCTTAAAATTACACCCCCTTGAGTCCCTTTCAAGATAAATTTGTACATTTTTCGGTAGAAAAATGTCCCGGCCGAAGGCCGATTCCTCTTAAATTACAGGCTCGCTGTCGCTCGCCAGGATAAAATAGACACCTGAATTGCACGAAAGGTCTTAATATGAGGTGAAAGTTCTTAAAATCGCTAAACTAATGGGGCGAACGTTTTATAATATCAAAAGCAATGGGGCTAAACATGAGGGAGAAAGGGGTCAAGAAAAAAAAATCCCTCAAGTGGAGATCTCCCCTTAAGACAACACCAACTAACAATATATACCCAATGATTTTATAAACTTTTTTTTCATACTCTTTTGACAGCCTTGATTAACCCCTTCCGTACCGGCGACGTCATTTTTAATAATATGCTAGCTGTATGTAGAGGAGTGTGGGCAGTTTAAGAAGGATCTGTGGTAGTGAAAAGGGTTAAGTGAGATCGTTAGCAGCCTGTTATTTGCTGCAGACCTTTATAAACCTGAGTAAAATTGTCTTAAGGGGAGGTTTTTAGTTGATTCCCTAGACTGCCATCAAGCTTAAAATTACTCCCCCTAGACCCCCTTTCAAGATAAATTTGTACATTTTTCGGTAGAAAAATTTCCCGGCCGTAGGCCGGTTCCCCTTAAATTACAGGCTCGCTATCGCTCGCCAGGAAAAAATCGACACCTAAATAGCACGAATGGTCTTAAAATTGACATAAATGGGGCGAGGATTCTTAAAATCGTCAAACTAATGGGGCGAACGTCTTAAAATCTCAAAAGCAACGGGGCTACACATGAGGGAGAAAGGGGTCAAGAAAAGTCCCTCAAGTGGAGATCTCCCCTTAACGTACCGGTAGCCAGAGTAAAGGTAAAAGCACATCACCGGTACAGAAAGGGTTAATTACAGTGCCCATCACGAGGCTTGAAGGTGCTTTCCGAAACCCGTGCACGCCAGGTAGACACTAAGCTCACCGACACCATCCAAAAGCCGCACTACACTTAAGGGGGTGGGGTTTTTTCTGGACCACCTTCTCTCTCATGTTTAGCTCCATTAGATTTGCTATTTTTTAAGAACTTTCAATCCATTCTTTGTCAATTTTAGGACCTTTTTTGTCATATAAGTGTCGATTTTTTTTTGGCGAGCAATAGCGAGCCTGCAATTTAAGAAGTGGCCCTTAGCCGATGCATTTGTTCTACCGAAAAGATGCACAAATTTATCTCGAAGCAAGAAGCGTCCCGGAACCTTTGACGCACTACTCCTCCTAAACGGCTGCCTCCACGAAATTGAACACTAAGACCAAAGTTTTTGGCAGAGCCACAATGAACAAAGTAAAACTGCCGGATTTCCCCTAACGACTGTGGTAGCTCTTGCACCGAACATTGTCTAAAACGGAATGTAGCAGAATCAGGATGTAGCATATACATCCGCCATTAAATTTGTTTACAGGTCCAAAGAATATCCCTAGAATAGAATATCCCTAGAATAGAATATCCCTAGAATAGAATATCCCTAGAATAGAATATCCCTAGAATAGAATATCCCTAGAATAGAATGGAAGATCTTTGAGATACGAACAATCCCTGATATTCCCTTGTAACGCTTTTCCTTTCTCTTCCCCCTACGCTTCCATCTGGCCACTGTATCGTGTTTCTACCCGGCGTGTCACTTCAGTTCACCTCCACCCTTTGAGTTATACAAGCCCCCTCACTTTATTTTACACACACACTTACTGTATATATATATATATATATATATATATATATACCGTAAACGCACAAACACACACACACAGCAGAAAAGACAAGGATTTATATATTTAAGTTAATACCAAACTAGACCCAAGTGACCATATCAATAGTATTGTCCGAAATACATATGCCTGGTGGGTAAATGTACGGGTAGCATTTAAATACCTAAATGAAGCTATGATAAAGGTGCTAATACCTCAATTCTTAAGACCAAGCCTGGAATATGCTTCACTGGTGTGTGGAGTCCTCACTTGAACAAACACATTAAAAAGCTTGAAAAAAATACGAGTTATTTCTAGGTGGGTGCCTGGACTGAAGGATCTACAGTACGAGGGGAGGTTACAGCATCTGGGCCTTACAACACTTGAAGAGAGAAGAAAAAGAGGTGACATGATAGCGCTTTACTGATGTGTTGAAAGAGGTGACATGAAAGCGCTTTACTGATGTGTTGAAAGAGGTGACATGATAGTGCTTTACAGATGTGTTGAAAGAGGAGACATGATAGCACTTTACTGATGTGTTGAAAGAGGTGACATGATAGCGCTTTACTGATGTGTTGAAAGAGGTGACATGATAGCGCTTTACTGATGTGTTGAAAGAGGTGACATGATAGCGCTTTACTGATGTGTTGAAAGAGGTGACATGATAGCGCTTTACTGATGTATTGAAAGAGGTGACATGATAGCGCTTTACAGATGTGTTGAAAGAGGTGACATGATAGCGCTTTACTGATGTGATGAAAGAGGTGACATGATAGCGCTTTACAGATGTGTTGAAAGAGGTGACATGATAGCGCTTTACTGATGTGTTGAAAGAGGTGACATGATAGCGCTTTACTGATGTGTTGAAAGAGGTGACATGATAGCGCTTTACTGATGTGTTGAAAGAGGTGACATGATAGCGCTTTACTGATGTGTTGAAAGAGGTGACATGATAGCGCTTTACTGATGTGTTGAAAGAGGTGACATGATAGCGCTTTACAGATGTGTTGAAAGAGGTGACATGATAGCGCTTTACTGATGTGTTGAAAGAGGTGACATGATAGCGCTTTACAGATGTGTTGAAAGAGGTGACATGATAGCGCTTTACTGATGTGTTGAAAGAGGTGACATGATAGCGCTTTACTGATGTGTTGAAAGAGGTGACATGATAGCGCTTTACTGATGTGTTGAAAGAGGTGACATGATAGCGCTTTACTGATGTGTTGAAAGAGGTGACATGATAGCGCTTTACAGATGTGTTGAAAGAGGTGACATGATAGCGCTTTACAGATGTTTACAGATGTGTTGAAAGAGGTGACATGATAGCGCTTTACAGATGTGTTGAAAGAGGTGACATGATAGCGCTTTACAGATGTGTTGAAAGAGGTGACATGATAGCGCTTTACAGATGTGTTGAAAGAGGTGACATGATAGCGCTTTACAGATGTGTTGAAAGAGGTGACATGATAGCGCTTTACTGATGTGTTGAAAGAGGTGACATGATAGCGCTTTACTGATGTGTTGAAAGAGGTGACATGATAGCGCTTTACTGATGTGTTGAAAGAGGTGACATGATAGCGCTTTACTGATGTGTTGAAAGAGGTGACATGATAGCGCTTTACTGATGTGTTGAAAGAGGTGACATGATAGCGCTTTACTGATGTGTTGAAAGAGGTGACATGATAGCGCTTTACTGATGTGTTGAAAGAGGTGACATGATAGCGCTGATGTGTTGAAAGAGGTGACATGATAGCGCTTTACTGATGTGTTGAAAGAGGTGACATGATAGCGCTTTACTGATGTGTTGAAAGAGGTGACATGATAGCGCTTTACTGATGTGTTGAAAGAGGTGACATGATAGCGCTTTACTGATGTGTTGAAAGAGGTGACATGATAGCGCTTTACTGATGTGTTGAAAGAGGTGACATGATAGCGCTTTACTGATGTGTTGAAAGAGGTGACATGATAGCGCTTTACTGATGTGTTGAAAGAGGTGACATGATAGCGCTTTACTGATGTGTTGAAAGAGGTGACATGATAGCGCTTTACTGATGTGTTGAAAGAGGTGACATGATAGCGCTTTACTGATGTGTTGAAAGAGGTGACATGATAGCGCTTTACTGATGTGTTGAAAGAGGTGACATGATAGCGCTTTACTGATGTGTTGAAAGAGGTGACATGATAGCGCTTTACTGATGTGTTGAAAGAGGTGACATGATAGCGCTTTACAGATGTGTTGAAAGAGGTGACATGATAGCGCTTTACAGATGTGTTGAAAGAGGTGACATGATAGCGCTTTACTGATGTGTTGAAAGAGGTGACATGATAGCGCTTTACAGATGTGTTCACGGGAAGGAGTTCATCGACTTTGTTATACCAGCAACCAGAAGAACAAGAGGACACGATCATAAACTTCTGAAGAAAAGGTGCAAGAAAGATGTTAGGAAATATGGATATGCAAATAGAGCCATTCAAAAGTGGAATAACTTACCCAGCGATTTAGCGTGTGCACAAAGTATAGCATCATTTAAAAGAAAGTATGATAACTTAATAGCAGACGGGACACTACGAGTTTAAATCTCAATCCTGTAAAACACAATTAGGTAAATACACACAGACACACACACACACACACGCATATGCACGCATGTACTTTATTTTGTATTATTCTCAGACACGCACTTATCCACACACACACACACACTTACTCACACACACACATAATCTGGTGTAAAAGATAATGAAAAAAGAAAAAGGTCAAAAAAGGACATTTTTGAAGCTTGTGACTGAATCATTGATATGTATTACCGGGTTTATCAAAGAAGATTATCATAAAAGCTCCACATTATTAACCCTTTCACGCTCATGTGACGCAGAGGTTGCCAAATTAGCAATAAGAAAGAGTTATCTCACTCTTATAATTACCTCTCCAAAATTAATTTTCTGCCCACAGCTAACTCAAAGACAACTGCAGAGGTTGAAGTAACTAAACTAAAGGTTTCTAAATACCCCTGATGGTAACAAAGGCTTTAAAGTATCCCTAATAGGCTCAAAATCGCGTCATATGTCGGAGAGGGTTAAAGTATTGTTATGATATGGGATTACCCTCTTGTAACTGACTATCTTTACTTTTGTATATTGTGTTGTATTACCAAAAAAATCCCAAAATCCCAAATCCGGATCCAGAGTCAATTTGGTGACTAATTTCACTTGCTGCCTCAGAAGTTAAGATTAGGTTAACCCCTCCTCCACCTCTTCTTCTTCCTCCTTCCTCCTTCTCCTCCTCCCTTTCTTCTTCTTCTTCTTCTTCCTCCTTCTCCTCCTCCCCTTCTTCTTCTTCTCACGTTGTCCCTTTTAGTTTTTAAGGCGATTTTATTTTTGACTCCTTCTCCCTCATGTTTAGCCTCATTCATTTTGAGATTTGAAGACATTCGCCTCATTTCTTTGTCAATTCTAAGACCTTTCGTGCTATCTAGGTGGCTATTTTTTCCTGACGAGCGATAGCGAGCTTGCAAATTATGGGGAACCGGTCTTTAGCATTTTCTACCGAAAAATGCACACATTTATTTCGAAGGGGGGTCTTCGGGGTATTTTTGTAAGCTTGCTAGAGGTCTATGGAGGGGGATATTATATATAATACAGATAACATACGTGTGTGTGTGTGTTACTCAGTTACTTGTTCGTCAAGGGGAATCCACGCAATGCGAGCTAAGCTCATTATTATCGCGCCTCCTTAACTGGGAATGTATTGCGTGAAATGCATGTTAAGTTTTTTATGTACTGTTGGAATGGCTGTGGATGTGTGTGTAGTCTGTATTTTAGCCAATTGGCGACATCGGAAACGAAGGCTTAGGGTGGATCTGTATGGTACCATTCTCACTATAGACGGTACCGTCTCGCCCGAAGGCTTAGGTAGCCATCAGCTTAGGTGAACCATATGATACCCATCTCGCCTTGTACCATTTTTGCCAACCCCAGATGGGACGTCACAACGTCGTCCACTTATTCCAGGTACCTATTTACAGCTAGGTGAACTGAGGCTAACACATGAAAGGAGACAAGCCCAATTTGTCTCCGCCCGGCCGGGGATTGAACCCCCGACCCCTCGTGTGTGAGACGAGAGCTCTACCTACTAGGCTACGGGCTGTGTATGTGTATGTGTGTGTGTGTGAGAGAGAGAGAGTATTCATATGTGTTTGTCTGAGTCCATGTGCGCCTGTATGCACGTACAGTATGTGTGTGTGTGTGTGTGTGTGTGACTATTCGCATGTGTCTGTCTGTGTACAGGCTGGATCAGTTGATAGCGTGCCTGATTCCCACCTTGAAGGTCTCGCGTTCAATCCCCGCTCAGATTGAAAAGTTTTTCTGGGATACAGCCGGCGGTTACCATCTCCCCATGAGCAAGGGGGATGGGTAATGGTCTCTGGTAGACTAAAGAAAGCCAAGCGCTTGCGAATCCTCGAAGGAGGAGAGACAGGCGCTATATAAGTAACCAGAAGATTATTATTATTATTATTACACGTATGTACAGTATATATGTACGAGGTAAAGCGATGAGTTAACACCGGATTAAGGGGAGATATCCACTTGAGGGACTTTTTCTTGACCCCTTTCTCCCTCATGTCTAGCCCCATTGCTTTTGATATGTTAAGACGTTTGCCCCATTATTTTGACGATTTTAAGAACTTTCAACCCATTTCTGTCAATGTTAAGACCTTTCGTGCCATTTATGTGTCGATTTTATCCTGGCGAGCGATAGCGAGCCTGTAATTTAAGAGGAACCGGCTTTCAGCCGGGAAATTTTTCTACCGAAAAATGTACAAATTTATCTTGACAGGGGCTCAAGGGGGTGTAATCTTAAGCTTAAAGGATATCTAGGGACTAAAAACCTCCCCTTAAGGGATCAGTCAATTGACCTTTGGGATTAAGGACACAGGTATAAGCCACTTAGTCTAAATAGAGAGCAACACCAACATCGCACTCTCTACCTGGGCAATAATTAAATACATGGTTGATCAGGCGACACTCAACCAGTAGACCATTTTCAACTAACAGACCATTCCAAGCAAGAGATCATTTCAAGCAGTAAATAATTTCAACCAGGAGACCTCAACCAGGTCTACCGAAAAATGTACAAATTTATCATGAAAAGGGTTTTAGGGGATATTTGTGTAAGCTTGATGGAGGTCTAGCGAGGAAACTCAAAAATAGATTAATAAATATATGTATAGACCCCCCCCCCCAAAAAAAAAAAAAAAAAAAAAAAACACTACCCCCTTAAATACTGTAGCAGGTTCGCTCGGTCTGTATCGAACACACAATGAAAGTAAGGAGAAGAATCGATTGCCCACGTCTGCAGATTAGTGTGGTGATAGTATTAACGCTTTCTTAAAATGGCTGGTGTTGACGAGATTGCTACCTCCTCTCATATTCTCCAGCTTTGTCTTGCTTTGCAAGAAAGGATGGAAAATGTGGAGAGAGAGGTGCAGTCTCTCAAAGACGAGAATTTGGCCTTAAAGCTGACTTTGGCTGACAAGAAAAGTGAGGATAGTGCAACTGCTGTTAGGGATCGTGATGCTCCCTGGACAGTTGTTCCAACAAGTGCAACAACCTGCAAATTTCTACGGCGGCCAGTTGCCCTCAGCAACAAGTTCATCACCTTGGATGACGAATGTGATGGTGAGGCTGCGAGTGCTTCCTTCGGCGAGGAAACCAGGAGAAAGGTAAGTAAGTTGCCTCCAACAGGGAATGGTGTGACTGCTGCCCCCCCAGGAGTACCTTCAACTGCTGCCCCAGGAGTTCCTGCCGCTGCCGCAGCTGCTACCAAGTCATCGACAAGGAGAGGCAAGTCCTTCTCAATTGTTGGGGACTCCATGGTCAGACACTTAGCTAGGTCCACCTGTACTGATATTAGGAAGCTTGTCTGTCTGCCTGGTGCCGGGGTTGGGAAGGTGTTAGAGGAAATTGATTACATCATGAAAGATATTGGAGATAGCCCCATTATCTGTCTCAGTACAGGGAGCAATGATGTTGGTAAAGGTAGGACGGAAGTACTGCTTCGGCAGTACAGGGAGGTGTTAGATAAAGTTAGGAGGAAGGGAGGCATACCTGTAGTACACAGTATCTTGCCACGGAGAGGGGTCAGCAAGGAATGGTCATCTAGGGCAATTGGTATCAATTGTCGGCTGGAAAAATACTGTAATGCAAATGCAATACCATTCCTTGATAACTGGACCCGTTTCTATGGTAAAAATCAGTTGTACGCACAGGACGGGGTTCATCTTTCTCGGCTAGGGGTGGCAAATTTAGCTAGGTCAATAGCTAGGATTGTCGCGGGGTTTCGCTGAAAATAAAGCCTGAGAATATGAGTAAGAATAATTGTCTAGATAGGGTAAATTGCCGTACTGGTACATCAGATAGGAATAGAAAATATCAGTCACAGGATTTTAATTGTACTGCTAGTAGAAATATTGAAGGTGTAACAGAAGATGGGAATTCAGTTAGAAATAAAGGTAAATCCGATACCAGTAAAATAAATTCATTGCGATTATATTATACAAACTGTAGGAGTTTATGTAACAAAATGGATGAACTTAGAGCACTTGTTAGCAACGAAAATATAGACATTATAGCACTGACTGAAACATGGATTAATACAGAATCAAGACATTTTTTAGCAGAATTCCATATACCAGGATATAGTTTGTTTAAACGCGACCGAACAAGTAGGAGGGGCGGCGGAATAGCAGTGTTTGTCAGGAGTTCTTTAAAAAGCTGTATTAAATCAGGTATTAGACTAAATACTGATAACGAAAGTGTTTGGGTTGAGGTTAGCGAAGGTAGTGAGACCATAATTATTGGAGTTATTTATAGACCACCAAATATGAGTAGAAACGAAGGTACAGCTTTATGGCAGGAAGTGAAAATAGCATCAAGGTTTAGCAATGTGTGTATTATAGGGGATTTTAATTTTCCGAATATTGATTGGCAGCATCAAATCGGCGACTCAGATTCAACAGAGTTTATTGAGGCGGTACAGGATAGTTTTTTATTTCAATTCATAGACTCGCCTACTAGAGGTAATAATATCCTCGATTTAGTTCTCAGTAATAATGAACAAATGATAAATAATGTAGAGATAGGAGACCAACTAGGAAATAGTGATCATAAATCAATTTATTTTAACATACAATGGACAGGAAAGGCTAAAGAGAATACGACACTTATCCCAGATTTCAGAAAAGCCAATTATGGTGGATTAAGACGAGCCTTAAGAGTCGATCCTATGGTTAAACTATTAAGTGGACCCAGGTGCGCTAATGAACATACTCTCTCTCAGATACCTGTCTTAACTCAGGATAATTTGACAGCTACATATAATAATTTTATTTCTTCACTCCACAATGCGCAAAATAAATATATCCCCAAAAGAAAATTTAGATCAACACAGAACCAACCCAAATGGATGAATAATAGACTATTAGACCTTCTAGGAAAAAAGAGAGGAATATATAGAAAAATTAAGAAAGGCGAAATTCACCTACTTGCTTACTATCAGAATCTATCAAGAGAGGTTAAAAAAGGTATAAGGACAGACAAAAGAAATTATGAAATCAGGATAGCCAATGACTCAAAAAATAACCCTAAGGCTTTTTACCAGCTATATAAATCTAAAGTTAGAGATAAAATAGGCCCACTTAAAACTTCGATAGGAGAAATGACAGAAAATGATTTAGAAATGTGCAGTACATTAAATAGTCAGTTTCTATCCGTTTTCACTAATGAAAATTTGGCACAGATTCCAGAAGTCCGTAAGGTATATAGCGATAGTATAGAATATAGGTTAAGTACGGTTACTATAAGTAGAAATGATGTGCTTAAGGAAATTGACAGACTGAAACCTCAGAAATCGCCTGGTCCCGATGAGGTATATGCCAGAGTATTAAAAGAATGCAGAGATGAGTTAAGTTACCCATTAACATTTATTGTTAACAATTCATTAGAAACAGGTATAGTTCCAGAAGCTTGGAAGCTTGCAAATGTAGTTCCGATTTTCAAAAAAGGTGATAAATCAATAGCATCCAATTACCGTCCCATTAGTCTCACTTCAATCATAGGAAAGCTACTAGAGTCAATTATTGCTAGGAAAATGAGAAACCACTTAGAAACATTTAACTTAATCAATTCTTCTCAGCATGGATTCACTCAGGGACGTTCTTGCCTTACTAATTTGCTTAGTTTTTTCTCAGAGGTATATGAAGCAGTAGATAATGACAAGGCATACGATATTATATATTTAGATTTCAGTAAAGCTTTCGACAGAGTCCCTCATGAGAGATTGATGAGAAAGGTTGAGGCACATGGAATAGGTGGGGCGTTGTTGGGATGGATTAGGTCATGGCTAATTGGTAGGAAACAGAGAGTCAGCATAAATGGTACCAAGTCAGAGTGGGGAGCAGTCAAAAGTGGTGTCCCCCAGGGATCGGTATTAGGTCCCCTGTTGTTTCTTATATACATAAATGACCTAGATTTAGGTATAACTAGTAGGATAAGTAAATTCGCAGACGATACTAAAATGGGGAGATCAATTGATTGAGATAGCGATATAGAGTGCCTCCAAAGGGATCTAGATACCTTACATGAATGGTCAGTAAATTGGCAGATGAAGTTTAACATTGACAAATGCAAGGTATTAAAGATAGGGAAGATGCAAACAAATGTTAAATATAAACTAGCTAATTTAGAATTAGAAAATTCAGACTGCGAGAAAGATCTAGGTGTGTTTGTTAGCAATGATTTGAAGCCTAGAAAACAGTGTATAGGCGTTCGTAATAAGGCAAACAGGATTCTCGGGTTCATCTCTAGGAGTGTGAGTAACAGAACTGCTGATGTTATCTTAAAACTTTACTTGTCATTAGTGAGACCCCATATGGATTATGCTGTCCAATTTTGGTGTCCTTATTACAGAATGGACATAGATTCATTGGAGAGAGTACAGCGTAGAATGACAAAAATTATCCATAATATTAGAAATCTTCCGTATGAAGAAAGGTTGAAGAAATTAGGTTTACATTCGTTAGAGAGACGCAGAGTTAGAGGGGATACGATAGAGGTGTTCAAGTGGGTTAGTGGGATTAACAAAGGGGACATGACAAATGTACTAAAGCTCAGTGATAGCGAAAGAACTCGTACCAATGGTTTCAAATTAGATAAATTTCGTTTCAGAAAAGATATAGGCAAATATTGGTTTGGTAACAGAGTTGTAGATGGGTGGAATGGACTACCAAGTGCTATAGTGGGATCTAAAACTGTAGGGAGCTTTAAGATAAAATTGGATAAGCATATGGACGAGAAGGGTTGGGTGTGAAGGGGGATCAGCCGGGTTGGGCCAATCAGCGCTCTGCAGACCCCCAGAATCCTGCGTTAATCTCTAACCATTTTGGTAAGATGATCCTCAGGGTATTAGAGTGTTGAGCCTATAATTGGGCTTTGTAATTGATTTGGGGTTGTGTGGGACAGGGATCTGCCTTGCTTAGGCCAATCGGCTTTCTGCAGACTCCCATTTTCTTATGTTCTTATGTTATTATTTTGAGGTGACTATCTTATTATGCTCATACACGTTTGATTCAGAAGTTATCAAATCAAAATGACTTAAGGGGAGGTTTGTATTTATTCGTTTGTTGTTGTTTATTTGTTTATGTATTTATTTATTTATTTAATGATTTCATTATTTTTTATTTTCCGTACAAGACCTCTATCAAGCTTTAAGGGGAGATTTCCACTTGAGGGATTTTTTTCTTGACCCCTTTCTCCCTCATGGTTAGCCCCATTGCTTTTGAGATTTTAAGACGTTCGCCCCATTTGTTTGGTGATTTTAAGAACTTTTGCCCAATTTCTGTCAATTTTAAGAGCTTTCGTGACATTTAGGTGTCGATTTTTTCCTGGCGAGCGATAGCAAGCCTGTATTTTAAGA
Source organism: Paralithodes platypus (assembly GCA_032716605.1). Classification (NCBI taxonomy): domain Eukaryota; kingdom Metazoa; phylum Arthropoda; class Malacostraca; order Decapoda; family Lithodidae; genus Paralithodes; species Paralithodes platypus. The sequence continues at coordinate 3,265,229 of CM064513.1, read as the reverse complement.
GGAGCCGGCCTTCGGCCGGGAATTTTTCTACCGAAAAATGTACAAATTTATCTTGAAAGGGGGTCTAGGGGGTGTAATTTTAAGATTGATGGAAATCTAGGGAACAAACTAAACACCTCCCCTTAAGAAACACCCTCAAGAACCCTCTTCGAGACAAATTTGTACATTTTTCGGTGAGAAATTGTCCCGGTCAAAGGCTGGTTCCCCCTAAACTACAGGTTCGCTATTGCTCGCCAGGAAAAACAACGACACCCAAATGACATAAAAGGTCTTATAATCTCCAAACCAATGGGGCTAAACATGAAGACGATGGGTGTCCAGAAATAGTAACTACCTCCCCCTTAAACATGGTGAAAAGCGGCAGTGGATGCGATGTGGTGTGTGTTTATTATTTTATCCATCCCGGAGGATCACATGGTTATACGGTGTGCTTCATTAATTTTATTGGAGGTGTTTGGTGTTGTGGTGAAATTAATAAAATATAGATGATATAATCGGTCTATATAACTATCTATATAACTATCTATTTTGACCTACAGTATATTTATTAGGTTAGGATCTCTCTTTATCTGTCTATCCACCAATGTGCCTAATATAATCCTATTTGTGCTGTTAATCCACTGTCTACATATCTATCCTATCTATGTTTGTTTTGTCCTATACCCATGGCCTTACCATCGTAGACCACGACGCCCTGGCCGATCCCTCATGGCCCTGAGGCAACATCCGACTCTTCAGAGTTGCTTCACCACTATCTCGCCGCCTCACTCACGGTCTCGGATCTTCTCTTTCCTAAACACCACCTATTGAGCTCTTAAGGGGAGATTTCCACTTGAGGGATTTTTTTCTGGACCCCTTTCTCCCTCATGTTTAGCCCCATTGCTTTTGAGATTTTAAGATGTTCGCCCTATTAGTTTGGACATTTTAAGACATTTTGTCCCATTTCTGTCAATTTTAAGACCTTTCGTGCAATTAAGGTGTCAATTTTTATCTGGCGAGCGATAGCGAGCCTGTAATTTAAGAGCAATCAGCCTGCGGGCGGGACATTTTTCTACCGAAAAATGTACAAATTTATCTTGAAAGGGGGTCTAGGGGGTGTAATTTTAAGCTTGATGAAAACGTAGGAAACAAACTAAATACCTCCCCTTAACTCACTAGGCACTGCCCCCACTAGCATATTTTGAATATGGGAATATTCATACAATGCTAATTTATTGGATACAGCGAGGGTATTTCATATGGCGTGTCGGTGGGCTTTGTGGTAATGCACTGACTGATACCAAGTACATCACAAATTCTACCCCAATAATATCTTCCTATTGATATATCGGGATTCGAACCAGGAACCTTAGGATTACCAGTCTAGCGGCAAGACCACTACACCACACCTCCCCTAAGCCAGTTATCTATCCTATCCATCTGTCTATCTATCGTATCCACCTATCTATCTATACTATCCATCTATCAATCCTGTCCATATATCTATCTTATCCATCTATCTCTCCTATCCATCTGTCTATCCTATGCATCTACCTATCTATTCCATCCATCTATCTATCTATCCTATCCCATCCATCCTATCCATCTATCCTACACTATCGCTTTATCTATCTACCCGAGCCGTCTATTTAACTATGTATACTTGACTTGGGTGAATTGGCATGGGTTTAGGCAGATGATGTCAAGAGAAAAGCCGTACCACCCATTAGTTTAACTTTGGGATATATTGAAACACACACTCTCTCCTCTCTCTCTCTCTCTCTCCCCCCCCCCCCCCTACCTCTCTCTCTCTCTCTCGCACATTCCTTAACAATCACTCACTCACTCTCATTCACCTCCTCTCTCACACACTCACTCACTCATTCCCCTTCTCTCTCTCTCTCTCTCAACGGAATGGTTAATTATTTTTTAATGTTTTCGTTACATTATTTTTCTCCTTGTATTACTTTCCTTGACAATCACTCACTCACTCACATTCTCTCTCTCTCTCTCTCGACGGAACTATACTAAATCAATTAAATAGTTGTCTACCCCAAGAATCCAGGAGTATTTTCAGATAATAGAGCCATGTATTTCATCTCTCTACCATGTATTTCATCTCTCTACCATGTATTTCATCTCTCAACCATCGTTCATAGTTTTTCATAACATTTCTTTTTTGAAGATAGCTATAACATTTCGAAACCTTTGACATGTTCAGTTTTTTTTTTCATAGGTAGAATAAAGATATATGACGTACAAGAAAACTATAGCCTATGAAAACTATAAAGCGAACTGTTATATTCTTAAATTCAACATAAATAATAGCATACTTCACATCGTTTCCAATAAATGGACTGGTTTCGCGTCATATGTATCTTAAAATAGATACACATACAGAAAGACATGTCTACGTACTTACCCGGTACTAACATTCAATTATATATATATATATATATATATATATATGCGTGATTTATTTCACTTTAATAGGATACAAATACAAAGTGAATTAGGTTATAAACATAGCAAAGTAGTTTCGTAGTAAACTATGTTCTTACAATTAAACAAAATAATAATTGTTGTAAAATGTGCGTTCGCAGGGCAATACAGAGGAAGCTAATTTCTAGGAATTAAAGAAAATGCAAACAATTTCCTCCTCTTATACGCTTATATACTTTGCTTTCTTAAACTAAGAATGCAAATACTAAATAACATCACACAAACTTAATAAAGGCTAACACGAAATTATGAGCAAAATATATTGAATAGGCTATGATAAAACTGCACCTTGGTCTCCCCTAAGAAGAATAAGCATAGCACATTGAACAAGATAAACACTAAAGTACATATATATTTCTTACCGTTCTTGCCTCGTTGTGCGGTGGTGGACACTGCTGATGCTTGAGTGCTTACTTTCAGAGGCTAGGAGCTCTCATCCACCCCGCCCCCTCCCTCTCTCTCTCTCTCTTAGCTCTCTTCCTCTCTCTCTCTCTCTCTCACTTCCTCGCTCTCACTCGGCACTTGTCGTCCTCATTAGCACGACACTCCAGGCTTCTCATGTTCTCGTCACTGTCTGCTTTTGTCTCGATCCTCACAATTGGCTCAACACTCGCAAAACTCCGAGGATAAGTTCGCTTGTTAACTCCGAAGACAGTCTATCAATTAACTCCGAAGATGGTTTGTTGATTATCTTCACATAGTTCACTAATTCTTCTTCTTATTAGGCTATTATTATTTTGTATTAACTCCAAGTCAGTTCGCTAATTAAAGCCCACTTACACTCGAACAGACAGTATTTTCTTCAGGAGCCCCAGATTTGTGGAGTTGCTTGGGTGGTAAGTTTTGAGTGGTCAAGTTTTTTTTTTGGTAATCGTCTTAAAACATATATATTAATCTCCCCCTTTGCGCCCAACATATGGAGCACAGGGAAGGGGATGGGGTTTGCTTTCCCGTGGTTGAGCCAGGGAGAGATATGGGCCAAGCTAGAGAGCGTGGAGAGGGGCCTGGGAGAGCCGAGTTGCAGACACCCACCCTCGACCACCGGCAGATACGAACTGAGCTCTCCTTTCCCAAAATCCCTCTCTTCAACAGATCCTCCCTCCCTCCCTCCCTCCCTCCTCCCTGACTTCTCTTGCGTGTGTGCGTGTGTACGTGGACTGCTCCGGCACGTGCGTTCTGCCTGAGTGTGTATTGGCTGAGTTTCCTTTGAGCTGTGTTTCCAGTCTCTCTCTCTCTCTCTCTCTCTCTCTCCTTCCACTTTTATTTATTTTGGGTTCTAAATTCCTGACCACCTTGATTGGATCGTAACGTACCCGCCTTGCAACACAATCTCACCCCTACTTTGTGCAACTCCCCAACTCAAGAGTGACACGATACCCCCAATCTTTCTTCTATTCAACAGCTGAGCTCTGGAACTCCCTCCCTGAATCCATCTTTACCTCACCCTATGACTTAAATTACTTCAAACTCCAAGTGTCCCGGCATTTTGGCGCGACTGTTGAATGTACAACTTAATCTTGTAGGGGGATCTAATGGCTGTTTGTTTTTAGTTAGATGAAGGTCTAGGGAGGAAACTAAAAAACAAATGAATATATAATTACATAGACCCCCAACAAATGAATATATAATTACATAGACCCCAACAAATGAATATATAATTACATAGACCCCAAAAAATGAATATATAATTACATAGACCCCAAAAAATGAATATATAATTACATAGACCCCAAAAAATGAATATAATTACATAGACCCCCAACAAATGAATATATAATTACATAGACCCCAACAAATGAATATATAATTACATAGACCCCAACAAATGAATATATAATTACATAGACCCCCAACAAATAACCACTGTCCCCTTAAGCGGCAGGTAGTCGCTTTTTCTTAACCCCCTTCTCTCATGTTTTGTCTCAATAGTTTTTGAAATGCTATAATGTTCGCTCCAATAGTTTGTCAATTTTACGACTTTTCGTGCCATTTAGAAGTCGATAATATCCTGGCGAGCGATAACGAGCCTGTAATTTTGGAGGACCTGGCCTTCGGCGGCAAAAAATTTCTACCAAAAAATGTACAAATCTAACTGGAAGGGTGGAGGTACGCGCTCTATCAATCGCCCCTCTAGTTGCATTTGTTTATGATTCTAAATATTATGTCTTTCTCCCTCCTGCCAACATTTCTCCTATTTTATACTCTCTTTCAAGCAGTGTCCCCAGGGTTCTAATTGTCTCTGCTCTCTCTCTCTCTCTCTCTCTCTCTCTCTTTGATAGTGAAGAAGTCCTGGTATTATTAAACTACTGCATTATGAGGATCTCCCAAGGTGAAAACATTATCATATATATATATATATATATATATATATATATATATATACTCTTTCGTGTTTGTCTCTCCTCTAACGTCTTCCCTTCTTACTGGAAGTTTACTCTCATTCAACCCGTCCCAAAGAAGGGTGACCGCTCTCAACCCTCCAACTATCGTCCAATTGCTCTCATCTTTTGTATCTCTAAAGTTTTTGAAACTATTCTTGCTTCCAAATTTCTTAAGCATTTCTCTTCTCATAATCTGCTCTCAGATCGCCAGTATGGCTTCCTCAAGGGTCGCTCTACTGGTGATCTTCTTTCATATCTTACTAACTCTTGGTCATCCTCCTTTCGGGACTTCGGTGAGACTTTTTATATTGCACTAGACATATCGAAAGCCTTCGATAGAGTCTGGCACAAATCTCTAATTTCTAAACTACCCTCCTTCGGTTTCTATCCCTCCATTTGAGCCTTTGTCTCTAACTTCCTTTCCGGTCGTTCCATAGCTGCGGTTGTGGACGGCCATCGTTCACATCCTCATCCTATCAACTCCGGTGTTCCTCAGGATTCTGTTCTATCTCCAATTCTATTTCTAATTTTCATAAATGATCTTCTCAACTATACCTCCAGTCCCATCCATTCATACGCAGACGGCTCTACCTTCACTACTCAACTAGATTTCCAGAACGCCCCAGCCAGCAATCCCTCAAAGACAAACGTAATGAAGCCATAGAACACTTATCAGATGATCTAACTACTATTTCCAATTGGGGCAGAGAAAACCTTGTTACATTTAATGCTTCCAAAACCCAATTTCTCCATTTTACTACCCGTCCGGAACCCCCAGAGGACTTTCCCTTATACTTCAACAAAACAAAAATCAATCCTTCATCTTCTCTCAATATTCTTGGTGTCTCCTTTTCTTCTGCTCTCATTTGGAAGGACCATATTATCAGTCTTGCTAAGGCAGCCTCCCAGAAGCTGGGTGTGCTCAACCGCCTCAAGGGGTTCTTTACCCCTGCACAGCTTCTTGCTCTGTACAGGGGCAAGGTGCGTCCTTGTATTGAATATTGTTCACATGTGTGGGGAGGATCCTCTCACACCGCTCTATTAGACAAAGTTGAAAGGAAGGCCTTTCGTATCATTAACTCTGGTCCACTCATCAACTCTCTGCAATCTCTCTCTCTCTCCACCGCAATGTTGCATCTCTCTCGCTATTCTATCGCTACTATAATAATCAGTGTTCCTCAGAGCTTTCCCAGTGTATACCACATCCTCTACGTAGGGCACGTGGTACCCGTCTTGCAACACAATCCCACGCCTACTCTGTACAACTCTCCAACCAAAGAGTGCAACGTTACTCTCAGATTTTCTTCTATTCAACAGCTGAGCTCTGGAACTCTCTCCCAGAATCAGTCTTTCCCTCTTCCTATGACTTAAATTGCTTCAAACTCCGTGTGTCCAGGCATTTTGGCTCGAACGTCCCTTGTTTTTTGGCCCTGTCACTATTTCAACTCTGGGGGAGGCACTCGCTGCAGGCAGTTCTGCCTTTAGCCTCCCTCACTCATATAGAAAATAAAAAATAAAAATATATATCTCTCTCTCTCTCTCTATATATATATATATATATATATATATATATATATATATATATATATATATATACAGTATGAATATATATATATATATATATATATATATATATATATATATATATATATATAATCATAGACTACAGTAGACTAAGGAGCTCGTGTGACACCTCTTAACTCAGCTTTGGAAGGCCTTCTAGGAAACAAAGGGATAAAGTATATATCAATTAACCTTCAAACTCATATACTTTCTTCCCAAAGTTAATAAAATCATCTACTGATAGCTAGAATAAAATGAAGATAAGCGTCCGCGTATATACTGAAAGGGTTAATTGAATTATTTAGAACTATCAAAGGCCAGGGTGACATCGGCACCTACAAGTACTTCACGATCGATAAATCACACACACACACTCTCTCTCTTTCACACACACACACTATCTCTCCCCCCCCCCCTCTCTCTCTCTCTTTCTCACTCACTTACTCACTCACTCTCTCTCTCTTTCAAGCTATCTATCTTCTGTGCTATCCTATTCCTCGACTTTCCTTTATTATGGGTTCTGCTGGTTCTACTAGAATCAAGTCCTGGCCACCTAACTTGGATCGTTAGGTGTAAATAGTCAAAGCTTATTCCATCTATTAGAACACTGAGCTATGAGGATCGGTTGTCGGTTGAAAGCTCTTGATCTATTTTCATTGAAAACACGTAGACTACGAGGTCAACTCATTGACGTTTTTAAAATGCTTAATGGGTTTGACAATGTGGATTATAGCAAAATGTTTAGCCTCAATATGAATACAACACAATACCATGGCTGGAAATTAGAATTTAAAAGTTTTAGCACTAATATTTGTGGACACTTTTTCACATAATACAAGATCTGTCCTACCTGCAAGATACTTCCCTCAAAGTTATAAATAGTTCTTCAGTAGAGCAGCTCAAGAAAAGATTGGGGCAGAGAAAATCTTGTTACTTTCAATGCTTCTTAACGGGGGATGGTTCACTTTTTGGGCGATTTTTGCATGTATTCATTATTTTTCTAGTTTCCTCCCTATACCTCCATCAAACTTAAAAAAGCATCCATTAAATCCCCCTTCTAGATTAATTTGTACATTTTTCGGTAGAAAAATTTCCCGGCCGAAGGCCGGTTCTTCTAACAATACAGGCTCACTATCGTTCGCCAGGGAAAAAATCGACACCTAAATAGCACGACAGGTATAAATATTGACGAAGAAATGGGGCGAAAGGTCTTAAAATCGACTAACTAATGGGGCAAACATCTTAACATCTGAAAACTAATGGGGTTAAACATGAGGGAGAAGGGGGGCCAGAAAAACGGCCCATGTCCCCTAAAACCCAATTTCTCCTTCTTTCTACCCGTCACGATCTTCACCGGCCACGACTTTCCTTATATATTCTTCAACAACACACAAATCAACTGTTCACCTTCTCTCAGTATTCTTGGTGTTTCATTTCCTCCCAAACTTTCTTGGAAAAATCAAATTATCACTCCAATTGCACCCTCTGCAATGAGTGTATTGCACTGCAAAATCTCACTCTCTCCACTTCGAGTATCTCCCCGAAATGGACCACAAGGTCTTTGAGATACTAACATTTCCTTGTAATTCCTTATAACACACTCTCACACTCTCTCTCTCTTTCACTCTCACACATACTCTCTCTCTCTATCTATCTATCTCTCTCTCTCTCTCTCTCTCTCTCTCTCTCTCTGTTGAAATGGATAGAAAATTGGCTCAGCGACAGAAAGCAAAGAGTAGTCATAAACGGTAAGGCATCAAAATGGACCAATGTAAGTAGCGGGGTACCCCAGGGATCGGTACTAGGACCAATTCTCTTTCTAATTTACATCAACGACATAGATGAGGGTCTCACCTGTACAATCTCAAAATTTGCTGACGATACAAAATTGCAAATAGCGTACTCTCAAAAGAACAAGTTGACGATATGCAACACAATCTAGATAAATTGTCATGTTGGGCCCAAATTTGGCAAATGAGTTCAATGCGGATAAATGTAAAGTACTACATATCGGATACCTAAATGAGAAAGCAAACTATTCGATGAATGGCACTCAGCTTAAGAATGTAAACAGAGAAACCGATCTGGGAGTAACAATATCGAGTAACCTAAAACCGAGTCAACAATGTTCAGAAGTTGTTAAGAAGGCAAACAAATAATTGGCTTTATAGGCAGGTCATTTGAGCATAAATCCAAAGAAGTTTCCTAACCCTTTACAATTCATTAGTCCGCCCTCTTCTGGAATACTGCGTTCAATCCTGGTGCCTTATTACCAAAAAGATATAAACAAGCTAGAACGAGTTCAACGTAGAGTTACCAAAATGATACCTAGCCTAAAGAACAAACCATACGAAGAGCGTCTTAGAGAATTAAATCTATTTCCTTTAACCCAGCGCAGATTAAGAGGTGACTTAATTCAAGTGTTCAAAATCATCAAAGGCATCGACAATATGAACTGTAGTAAGTACTTCACTATCGACCAATCTAATTACACGCGGGGAAACGGTTGCAAATTATTGGTAAATCTTTTAACTCACACGAATCTAAGAATTTCTTCTTCAATCGAGTTGTCAACTTGTGGAATGGGCTTCCCCGAAACTTATAGACTGCATCACCGTTGATTCATTTAAACTCCGCCTAGACACAAACTCGCATCAAACCCGCGACTGACTGCGTTTGTAAATGAATAACTTTATTTTATCCCCCCCTCAGTTACTAACCCATCTGTCCCCTACTAACTTCCTAATCCTGCCACGGACATTAGTTCCAGGGCAGTATTTCCCTTTCCAATGTTCCCTTACCCACTCTAAACCACTGTTTGGACACTTGATCCTCAGTGTTTTGGAGGACAAGCAACCTAGAAGGGTCACTAGATCTGTTGTTGCTTGATTTCCTTTGTACTCCTTTGTACTCTCTCTCTCTATCTCTATCTCTCTCTCTCACAATCACTAACCCTCTCTCTCATACTCTCTCTCTCTCTATTAATGAAGCAGGTAACCTGGAGCCTCTACCACCACCACCGCTGCTCCCTGATCTGTCTCTGGCCAGGTGTATAATATCTCTTTACCTTAACCCTTTATTGTTCTGCCTCAGTCCCTCCTCGATCCTCCCCTAGTACTGTATACTAATATGCCTGCCCCTATAGAGTTTAATGATTACACTCACTGACTCACTCTCTCTCTCTATCTATCTATCTCTCCGCTCTCACAATCACTAACTCACTCTTGTACACTCTTTCCCTATCTCACAATCACTAACTCTCTCTCTCTCTCTCTCCATATTCACCCTTGGTCCCTATGCCTTCCCCCTCACCTCGCATTTATTGTCTGGTTCCTGTTTCCCATGCAGTCACTCTCACACTCATTCGCTCACTCACTCACTCTCACACACTCACGCTCTCTCTCTCACACACACACACACTCTCTCTCTCTCACACCTGTTCTTTCTTGAGTTTAGTTTTGCCTTCAAAATTAACCAAGCCAAGACTAAATTTGTTGGTGGATAGTAATGTAAAGTGAAGGGAAATTATGATGTATTCTAATAAACTATAATAACGTGAACATTCGTCTTCATATATATTATTATTTGTATTACTTTATAGGTAATTGCTTAGACACACTGTAAAAATCAAGGTAACAAAATGGGTAGGAAAAAGGTATATACAATCATTAGGTATATTATAGTAATTTTTTTTTTTCTATGTGATTGAGGGAGGCAAAAGGCAGAACTGCCTATAGCGAGTGCCTCCCCCATAGTTGAAAGAGTGACAGGGCCAAAATCAAGGGACGTTCGAGCCAAAATGCCTGGACACACTGACTTTGAAGCAATTTAAGTCATAGGAAGAGGGAAAGACTGATTCTGGGAGAGAGTTCCAGAGCTCAGCTGTTGAGTAGAAGAAAGTTTGAGAGCAACGTTTCACTCTTGGGTTGGAGAGTTGCACAGAGTAGGGGTAGGATTGAGTTGCAAGACGGGTACCACGTGCCCTACGTAAAGGAGGTGGTATACACTGGGAAAGTTCAGAGGAACACTGATTATTATAGTAGCGATAGAATAGCGAGAGAGATGCAACATTGCGGCGGAGAGAGAGAGATTGCAGAGAAATGGTGAGTGGACGGGAGTTAATTATACGAAAGGCCTTCCTTTCAACTTTGTCTAGGAGAGCGGTGTGAGAGGAACCTCCCCACACATGTGAACAATATTCAATACAAGGACGCACTATGCCCCTGTACAGAGCAAGAAGCTGTGCAGGGGAAAAGAACCCCATAAGGCGGTTGAGCACACCCAGCTTCTGGGAGGCTGCCTTAGCAAGACTGGTAATATGGTCCTTCCAACTGAGAGCAGAAGAAAAGAGGACACCAAGAATATTGAGAGAAGATGAAGGATTGATTTTTGTATTGTTGAAGAATAAGGGATAGTCCGCTGGGAGATCCTGACGGGTAGATAGATGGAGAAATTGGGTTTTGGAAGCATTAAAGGTAACAAGGTTTTCTCTGCCCCAATTGGAGATAGTATTTAGATCATAATTTAAGAGTTCTATGGCTTCATTACGTTTGTCGTTGAGGGATTGCTGGCTGGGGCGTTCTGAAAAACTAATGGAGTAGTGTAAGGTTGAGTCGTCTGTGTATGAATGGATGGGAATTGAGGTACAGTTGAGGAGATAATTTATAAAAATTAGAAAAAGAATAGGAGATAGGACAGAGCCCTGAGGAACACCGGAGTTTATAGGGTGAGGAAGTGAACAATGGCCGTCCACAACCGCGGCTATGGAACGGCCGGAAAGGAAATTAGAGACAAAGGCACAGATGGAGGGATAGAAACCGAAGGAGGGTAGTTTAGAAATTAAAGATTTGTGCCAGACTCTATCGAAGGCTTTTGATATGTCTAGTGCAATAGAAAAAGTCTCACCGAAGTCCTGAAAGGAGGATGACCAAGAGTTAGTAAGATATGAAAGAAGATTACCAGTAGAGCGACCCTTAAGGAAGCCATACTGGCGATCTGAGAGCAGATTAAGAGAAGAGAAATGCTTAAGAAATTTGGAAGCAAGAATAGTTTCAAAAACTTTAGAAAGACAAGAGATGAGAGCAATTGGACGATAGTTGGAGGGTTGAGAGCGGTTACCCTTCTTTGGGAAAGGTTGAATGTGAGCAAACTTCCAGCATGAAGGGAAGACGTTAGAGGATAGACAGAGACGAAAGAGTTTGCCTAGGCAGGGAGTCAGCACAGAAGCACTGTTTTTGAGAACAACAGGAGGAACACCGTCCGGACCGTACGCCTTATTAGTATTAAGCCCAGAGAGGGTGGAAAGTAAATCTTTAGAAGAGATAAGGATATTAGGCATAAGTAAGAGAGAGGAGGGTGGAGAGGGAGGAATAGCACCGGAATCATCCAAGGTGGAGTTTCTAGCAAAAGTTTGAGCGCAGAGTTTAGCTTTGTCAGAGGAAGAAGTGATGGTTGTGCCATCAGAATGGGAAAGGGGAGGGAAAGACGAGGAAGAGAAATTGTTGGAGAGGTTTTTGGCTAGATGCCAGAAAGCTTGGGAAGAGCTAGAGTTGGATAGTTCAGTGCATTTATTATTGATGAAAGAGTGTTTGGCAAGTCGAAGAACAGATTTGGCTTGATTCCGGGCAGAAACATAGGAAGAATGAGAGTCTTGAGTTTTAAGGCGTCGGTACCGTTTGAATGCTTCCTCCTTATTGCGGACAGCAGTAGAACAGGCGTGAGTAAACCAAGATTTTTTAGCATTAGTCTGAGAGAAAGAGAATGGAATGTATGCTTCCATGCCCGATAGGATTACCTCGGTAATGCGTTCAGCACTCTCCGAGGGTCCCCGGCCACGGAAGCAGAAATCATTCCATGGGAAATCAAAGAAGTACTGCCGGGGAGCCTCCCAGTCGGCAGCGCCAAAGTGCCACAAGCGCCGCCGTCTAGGAGGATCGGGTGGCCGTACTGGAGAGATAGGGCAGTTGACAGAGATAAGCTTATGGTCGGAGGAGCCCAAAGGAGAGAAAAGATTGACAGTATAAGACGAAGGGTTAGAAGTTAGAAACAAGTCAAGAATGTTGGGCCGATCTCCGATGCGATCCGGGATACGGGTGGGATGCTGAACTAACTGCTCTAGGTCATTTATGATAGAAAAGACGTAGGCTTGTTCACCAGGTGGATCAGTAGTGTGAGAGGAGAGCCATTGGCGGTGGTGAACGTTGAAATCTCCTAAGATGGAGATTTCTGAGAAAGGAGAAATGGATAGAATGTGTTCCACTGTAGAGTTTAGATAGTCAAAGAATTTGGAAAAGTTGGTAGAGTTAGGGGAAAGATAGACAGCACAGAAATATTTAGTAAGAGAATGACAGGAAAGTTTGAGCCATAAAGTTGAGAATTCAGAGGAGTCGAAATCGGGAACACGAGAGCAAGTGAGTTTGTTGTGCACATATGCACAACATCTGCCTTTGGCTTTGAAACTAGGATAGAGAAAGTAGGAGGATACAGAAAGGGGTTGCTGGATGTTGCTACAGACACCTGAGTTTCGGTGAGGAAGAGAAGATCAGGTTTGTAGGAGGAGAGATGGTGTTCAACAGAGTGAAAGTTAGAGGAAAGTCCGCGAATTTTGCAGAAATCAATAGAAAGAGTAACAGGCCGAGGTCCAGGTAATTTTGTGGGGTCGTCAGGGGATGGTCGGTCGGGTGTGGGGGCATTTATGGTCCCCCCCCCCCCCCCTAGGGACGCCGAGGCTGGGCTGAAATTCATAATTTTTAAAAAATTTGGTGTGGAGGAATGAAGTGTAGTGTGCATGTTTAGTGTAGTGAAGTGGATAGGAGGAGGAGGTGTTTGTGAGAGCTAGCTGTATTGCTCTCAGTGTAAATGAGGCACAAAGAAAATCAGTAAGAAAGGCCAAGCAAATGAAACAGGAGTTCCAGCGACTCTTTATCACATGCCTATAACCTCACCTGGGTCTAGCCCTGATCGATTGGTGCCTACAATCTCCCCACATGCCTACAATCTCCCTTTGACCTGTTTATCCTTATATTGGATGGGTTTATGTAGGAACAGTAATACCAGGGATAAAACAGACAACATCTATATTGGGACAGAAATCATCAAGTGTGTGGGGGCCGGGGGGGGGGGCAAACTTTTCGGCAAGTCTTATGGCATGGATGGGTTTATGACTAGCAATATAGCTTACAATGTTATAATATAATGGACACTGAGCATGGAAGTAAAGAATTCATTGCATGATAGTCTGATAATCCCGCTATTGACTTACGGAAGTGAAGTATTGACGTTAATTACAGAAACATACTGTACATCAGGAGTGAGAGGGACGGAAATGAGTTACTTATGTCTGGAGTCACGGAGAGATAGACAGATGAATGAGGAAGTATGAGAGCGTTTTGTTGTGGATGTGGATGTGGATGTGCTGGAGAGTGTGAAGAGGAACGCCTTGAGGTGGTTCGGTCATGTGGCATATGAGAAGAGATGCATGGAGGAGATTCATTCGTGTACACCTCCTCGTGGATTAGGGCGTCTGGCCATAAATTGATAGATATCCATAATCTATCAGAGTGTACTGAACTTTAGACTAAGGATAAATAAGAATTCCACTACTGGCAGCTAAATATAAAATCCAATCAGTTCCACTTTGATGCATGGAGGGGCCTTTGAACAACCTTTTTCGGGGCGGCTTCTCCTCTCTATTTAAATTGTAAGTTTTGCGAGAGACAGACAGACAGACAGACGGACGGACGGACGGACGGACAAGCTGGGGTGCATACATTACCTGTTTCTTCTGTCTCTTTGCCGGGGTAACGATATGTGTTCTGTCTAGTCTCATACATTATTCTGTCTCTCTCTGTCTCGGTTTCTCGCTCTCTCTCTCTTTCTCTCTCTCTCTCTCTCTCTCTCTCTCTCTCTCTCTCTCGCTCTTGCTCTTGGTTACTCGACTCGTGGGTGCATAGACTATGAATTTTGT
>CM064513.1:3179995-3250738 GCA_032716605.1 Paralithodes platypus | reverse complement strand
AGGTGTCTCACCTGTACAATCTCAAAATTTGCTGACGATACAAAAATTGCAAATAGCGTACTCTCAAAAGAACACGTTGACGATATGCAACACAATCTAGATAAATTGTCATGTTGGGCCCAAATTTGGCAAATGAGTTTCAATGCGGATAACTGTAAAGTACTACATATCGGATACCTAAATGAGAAAGCAAACTATTCGATGAATGGCACTCAGCTTAAGAATGTAAACAGAGAAACCGATCTGGGAGTAACAATATCGAGTAACCTAAAACCGATGTCAACAATGTTCAGAAGTTGTTAAGAAGGCAAACAAAATAATTGGCTTTATAGGCAGGTCATTTGAGCATAAATCCAAAGAAGTTATCCTAACCCTTTACAATTCATTAGTCCGCCCTCTTCTGGAATACTGCGTTCAATCCTGGTGCCCTTATTACCAAAAAGATATAAACAAGCTAGAACGAGGTCAACGTAGAGTTACCAAAATGATACCTAGCCTAAAGAACAAACCATACGAAGAGCGTCTTAGAGAATTAAATCTATTTCCTTTAACCCAGCGCAGATTAAGAGGTGACTTAATTCAAGTGTTCAAAATCATCAAAGGCATCGACAATATGAACTGTAGTACGTACTTCACTATCGACCAATCTAATTACACGCGGGGAAACGGTTGCAAAATTATTGGTAAATCTTTTAACTCACACGACTCTAAGAATTTCTTCTTCAATCGAGTTGTCAACTTGTGGAATGGGCTTCCGCGAAAACGTTATAGACTGCATCACCGTTGATTCATTTAAACTCCGCCTAGACAAATATCTCGCATCAAACCCGCGACTGACTGCGTTTGTAAATGAATAACTTTATTTTATCCCCCCTCAGTTACTAACCCATCTGTCCCCTACTAACTTCCTAATCCTGCCACGGACATTAGTTCCAGGGCAGTATTTCCCTTTCCAATGTTCCTTACCCACTCTAAACCACTGTTTGGACACTTGATCCTCAGTGTTTTGGAGGACAAGCAACCTAGAAGGGTCACTAGATCTGTTGTTGCTTGATTTACTTTGTACTCCTTTGTACTCTCTCTCTATCTCTATCTCTCTCTCTCACAAATCCTCTCTCTCATTACTCTCTCTCTCTATTAATGAAACAGGTAACCTGGAGCCTCTACCACCACCACCGCTGCTCCCTGATCTGTCTCTGGCCAGGTGTATAATATCTCTGTACCTTAACCCTTTATTGTTCTGCTCAGTCCCTCCTCGACCCTCCCTAGTACTGTATACTAATATGCCTGCCTATAGTGTTAATGATACCGACTCACTTATTATCTATCTCTCCGTCTCACAATCACTAACTCACTCTTGTAACTCGCCTATCTCACAATCAAACTCTCTCTCTCTCTCTCTCCATTTCACTTGGTCCCTATGCCTTCAACCTGTTATTGTCTGGTTCCTGTTCCCCTGCAGTCACTCTCACACTATTCGCTCACTCCACTCACACTCACGCTCTCTCTCTCACACACACACACACTCTCTCTCTCTCACTGTTCTTTCTTGAATTTAGTTTTGCCTTCAAAATTAACCAAGCATGACTAAAATTTGTTGGTGGATAGTAATGTAAGTGAAGGGAAATTAAAATGTATTCTATAAACATAAGACGTGAACATCGTTATATATTTTCTTTTTGTATTACTTATAGGTAATTGCTTAGACACACTGTAAAAATCAAGGTAACAAAATGGGTAGGAAAAGGTATATACAATCATTAGGTATATTATAGTAATTTTTTTTTTTCTATGTGATTGAGGGAGGCAAAAGGCAGAACTGCCTATAGCGAGTGCCTCCCCCATAGTTGAAAGAGTGACAGGGCAAAAATCAAGGGACGTTCGAGACAAAATACCTGGACACATGGCGTTTGAAGCAATTTAAGTCATAGGAAGAGGGAAAGACTGATTCTGGGAGAGAGTTCCAGAGCTCAGCTGTTGAGTAGAAGAAAGTTTGAGAGCAACGTTTCACTCTTGGGTTGGAGAGTTGCACAGAGTAGGGGTGGGATTGAGTTGCAAGACGGGTACCACGTGCCCTACGTAAAGGAGGTGGTATACACTGGGAAAGTTCAGAGGAACACTGATTATTATAGTAGCGATAGAATAGCGAGAGAGATGCAACATTGCGGCGGAGAGAGAGAGATTGCAGAGAAATGGTGAGTGGACGGGAGTTAATTATACGAAAGGCCTTCCTTTCAACTTTGTCTAGGAGAGCGGTGTGAGAGGAACCTCCCCACACATGTGAACAATATTCAATACAAGGACGCACTATGCCCCTGTACAGAGCAAGAAGCTGTGCAGGGGAAAAGAACCCCATAAGGCGGTTGAGCACACCCAGCTTCTGGGAGGCTGCCTTAGCAAGACTGGTAATATGGTCCTTCCAACTGAGAGCAGAAGAAAAGGAGACACCAAGAATATTGAGAGAAGATGAAGGATTGATTTTTGTATTGTTGAAGAATAAGGGATAGTCCGCTGGGAGATCCTGACAGGTAGATAGATGGAGAAATTGGGTTGTGGAAGCATTAAAGGTAACAAGGTTTTCTCTGCCCCAATTGGAGATAGTATTTAGATCATAATTTAAGAGTTCTATGGCTTCATTACGTTTGTCGTTGAGGGATTGCTGGCTGGGGCGTTCTGAAAAACTAATGGAGTAGTGTAAGGTTGAGTCGTCTGTGTATGAATGGATGGGAATTGAGGTACAGTTGAGGAGATCATTTATAAAAATTAGAAAAAGAATAGGAGATAGGACAGAGCCCTGAGGAACACCGGAGTTTATAGGGTGAGGAAGTGAACAATGGCCGTCCACAACCGCGGCTATGGAACGGCCGGAAAGGAAATTAGAGACAAAGGCACAGATGGAGGGATAGAAACCGAAGGAGGGTTAGTTTAGAAATTAAGGATTTATGCCAGACTCTAATCGAAGGCTTTTGATATGTCTAGTGCAACAGAAATAGTCTTACCGAAGTCCTGAAAGGAGGATGACCAAGAGTTAGTTAAGATATGAAAGAAGATTACCAGTAGAGCGACCCTTAAGGAAGCCATACTGGCGATCTGAGAGCAGATTAAGAGAAGAGAAATGCTTAAGAAATTTGGAAGCAAGAATAGTTTCAAAAACTTTAGAAAGACAAGAGATGAGAGCAATTGGACGATAGTTGGAGGGTTGAGAGCGGTTACCCTTCTTGGGACAGGTTGAATGTGAGCAAACTTCCAGCATGAAGGGAAGACGTTAGAGGATAGACAGAGACGAAAGAGTTTGCCTAGGCAGGGAGTCAGCACAGAAGCACTGTTTTTGAGAACAACAGGAGGAACACCGTCCGGACCGTACGCCTTATTAGTATTAAGCCCAGAGAGGGTGGAAAGTAAATCTTTAGAAGAGATAAGGATATTAGGCATAAGTAAGAGAGAGGAGGGTGGAGAGGGAGGAATAGCACCGGAATCATCCAAGGTGGAGTTTCTAGCAAAAGTTTGAGCGAAGAGTTTAGCTTTGTCAGAGGAAGAAGTGATGGTTGTGCCATCAGAATGGGAAAGGGGAGGGAAAGACGAGGAAGAGAAATTGTTGGAGAGGTTTTGGGCTAGATGCCAGAAAGCTTGGGAAGAGCTAGAGTTGGATAGTTCAGTGCATTTATTATTGATGAAAGAGTGTTTGGCAAGTCGAAGAACAGATTTGGCTTGATTCCGGGCAGAAACATAGGAAGAATGAGAGTCTTGAGTTTTAAGGCGTCGGTACCGTTTGAATGCTTCCTCCTTATTGCGGACAGCAGTAGAACAGGCGTGGAGTAAACCAAGATTTTTTAGCATTAGTCTGAGAGAAAGAGAATGGAATGTATGCTTCCATGCCCGATAGGATTACCTCGGTAATGCGTTCAGCACTCTCCGAGGGTCCCTGGCCACGGAAGCAGAAATCATTCCATGGGAAATCAAAGAAGTACTGCCCGGGAGCCTCCCAGTCGACAGCACCAAAGTGCCACAAGCGCCGCCGTCTAGGAGGATCGGGTGGCCGTACTGGAGAGATAGGGCAGTTGACAGAGATAAGTTTATGGTCGGAGGAGCCCAAAGGAGAGAAAAGATTGACATTATAAGAAGAAGGGTTGCAAGTTAGAAACAAGTCAAGAATGTTGGGCCGATCTCCGATGCGATCCGGGATACGGGTGGGATGCTGAACTAACTGCTCTAGGTCATTTATGATAGAAAAGACGTAGGCTTGTTCACCAGGTGGATAAGTAGTGTTGAGAGGAGAGCCATTGGCGGTGGTGAACATTGAAATCTCCTAAGATGGAGATTTCTGAGAAGGGAGAAATGGATAGAATGTTTTCCACTTTAGAGTTTAGATAATCAAAGAATTTGGAAAAAGACGGTAGAGTTAGGGGAAAGATAGACAGCACAGAAATATTTAGTAAGAGAATGACAGGAAAGTTTGAGCCATAAAGTTGAGAATTCAGAGGAGTCGAAATCGGGAACACGAGAGCAAGTGAGTTTGTTGTGCACATATGCACAACATCTGCCTTTGGCTTTGAAACTAGGATAGAGAAAGTAGGAGGATACAGAAAAGGGGTTGCTGGATGTTGCTACAGACACCTGAGTTTCGGTGAGGAAGAGAAGATCAGGTTTGTAGGAGGAGAGATGGTGTTCAACAGAGTGAAAGTTAGAGGAAAGTCCGCGAATGTTGCAGAAATCAATAGAAAGAGTAACAGGCCGAGGTCCAGGTAATTTTGTGGGGTCGTCAGGGGATGGTCGGTCGGGTGTGGGGGCATTTATGGTCCCCCCCCCCCCCCCCCTAGGGACTCCGAGGCTGGGCTGAAATTCATAATTTTTAAAAATGTTGGTGTGGAGGAATGAAGTGTAGTGTGCATGTTTAGTGTAGTGAACTGGATAGGAGGAGGAGGTGTTTGTGAGAGCTAGCTGGATTGCTCTCAGTGTTAATGAGGCACAAAGAAAATCAGTAAGAAAGGCCAAGCAAATGAAACAGGAGTTCCAGCGACTCTTTATCACATGCCTATAACCTCACCTGGGTCTAGCCCTGATCGATTGGTGCCTACAATCTCCCCACTTGCCTACAATCTCCCTTTGACCTGTTTATCCTTATATTGGATGGGTTTATGTAGGAACAGTAATACCAGGGATAAAACAGACAACATCTATTTTGGGACAGAAATCATCAAGTGTGTGGGGGGGGGGGGGGGGGGGGGGCAAACTTTTCGGCAAGTCTTATGGCATGGATGGGTTTATGACTAGCAATATAGCTTACAATGTTATAATATTATGGACACTGAGCATGGAAGTAAAGAATTCATTGCATGATAGTCTGATAATCCCGATATTGACTTACGGAAGTGAAGTATTGACGTTATTACAGAAACATACTGTACATCAGGAGTGAAAGGGACGGAAATGAGTTACTTGATAAGTATGTCTGGAGTCACGGAGAGATAGACAGATGAATGAGGAAGTATGAGAGCGTTTTGTTGTGGATGTGCTGGAGAGTTTGAAGAGGAAGGCCTTGAGGTGGTTCGGTCATGTGGCATATGAGAAGAGACGCATGGAGGAGATTCATTCGTGTACACCTCCTCGTGGATTAGGGCGTCTGGCCATAAATTGATAGATATCCATAATCTATCAGAGTGTACTGAACTTTAGACTAAGGATAAATAAGAATTCCACTACTGGCAGCTAAATATAAAATCCAATCAGTTCCACTTTGATGCATGGAGGGGCCTTTGAACAACCTTTTTCGGGGCGGCTTCTCCTCTCTATTTAAATTGTAAGTTTTGCGAGAGACAGACAGACAGACAGACGGACGGACGGACGGACGGACAAGCTGGGGTGCATACATTACCTGTTTCTTCTGTCTCTTTGCCGGGGTAACGATATGTGTTCTGTCTAGTCTCATACATTATTCTGTCTCTCTCTGTCTCGGTTTCTCGCTCTCTCTCTCTCTCTCTCTCTCTCTCTCTCTCTCTCTCTCTCTCTCTCGCTCTTGCTCTTGGTTACTCGACTCGTGGGTGCATAGACTATGAATTTTGTTAAAGTAATTGTAGGAAGTGTAACCTTAGCGCCTTCAGAACCATTAAGCCATATCTATTAATTTATACTAACATTAGACAATTTTATTTAGCTTATTGTATATTCAAGACTTCGTAGGCAGAGAAAAGTGAGAGCTTGTATTTTTTCATTCTGGCTAACACTAGAATAGTTTATTAAGATCAGGAAAGATCTCTCGTTCCGAAAGGCTTAAGGGGAGATTTTGAATTGCTCCCTAAACCTTCATCAAGCTTAAAACAAAAATAACAATGTGTGTATATATATTTATACTGTATACACATACATACATACATACGTACATACGTACATACATACATACATACATACAGAGAGAGATCGAGGCCCGAGGAGGGAAGAGACTGAGAGAGGACGGGAGGAGAGAGAGAGAGAGAGAGAGAGAGAGAGAGAGAGAGAGAGAGAGAGAGAGAGAGAGAGATATAACACCCGAGACCCCCATTGAGATCAATTTGTAAATTTTTCGATGGGAAAATGTTCAGGTCGACACCTAAATGGAACGAAAAGTCTTACAATTTACGAAGAAATGGTCCAAAAGGTCTTAAAATCGCCAAAGTAATGGAACAAACGTCTTAAAATCCCAACATTAATGGGGCTAAACATGAGGGAATAGGGAGTCCAGAGAAACAAAAACAAAACATCCTTGGCCTCAGTTCCTTTTTCCCCTCTTCCCCTCTCGTTCCACCAATCTATCATCTTTCCCCCCATCTCTCCCCCCTAGCGAGCCAAGAGCAAATCTATCTCTGCTTACCCATTCGCTTTATACCCCCCCCCCTCTCTCTCTCTCTCTATGTATCTATTTCTTTCTCTTCTTGGGCAGAAGCTAGTATAGATATTTGTTAAGGGGAGATTTCCACTTGAGGGATTTTTTTCTGGACTCCTTTCTCTCTCATGTTTAGCCCCATTGCTTTTTAGATTTTAGTTTGGCGATTTTAAGAACTTTCGCCCCATTTCTGTCAATTTTAAAAACTTTCGTGCCATTTAGGTGTCGAGATTTTCCTGGCGAGCGATAGCGAGCCTGTAATTTAAGAGGAACCGGCCTTCGGCCGGGAAATTTTTCTACCGAAAAATGTACGGTACAAATTTATCTTGAAAGGGGGTCTAGGGGATGTAATTTTAAGCTTGATGTAGGTCTAGGGTACAAACTAAATACCTCCCCTTAAGCTAAAGGTAAAATTATGTGTCCATATCTCCTATTTCAAAGCTTTCTCTCTCTCTCTCTCTCTCTCTTACTGTAGTTGTTGTTCTTATTCCTTTCTCCCACTTTAACCATGACCCATTATTTCATTTCCTTAGGGCTAGTATTTCAGAGTTATGGACATGAAGGGATTAACATAGATTCTCCTTATCCCTTCAATGCTTTGTGTGCCTTCCAAAGCTGAATAAAGGCACCTAACGGTACACTGTAATAACGGTACACTGTAATAACGGTACACTGTAATCACGGTACACTGTAATAACGGTACACTGTAATCACGGTACACTGTAATAACGGTACACTGTAATAACGGTACACTGTAATAACAGAACGCTTAATTGTAAAAATAAAATACAAATATGATACACATTCTAGACTTTGAATGATTTACGTGTTATAATCTAAATAATTATATAAAACAATAATTTGTAGTTGTATCAGTTTCGTTCTAGTTAACCCTTTGCGGGGCGGGAGTGTGTTTTGGAGAACGTTCTTAACACCAATTATTACCCGCAAATGAAATGAATTAAAACATGAGATTCTCCCAGGATTCGAACCCAGGATATCACATACAGAACTTACAAGCTCTAACCCTTACACCGTCAAGACAGTTGTAAGTACTTCACATGACCACGATTGATATCCATTTATCGAACACGGGATATTTTGGAGATCGTGCAAATTCGCCCGCTTATAGGTCAGAATTGTGTTCATCCCTTGCATCACAAAATGTCGTCACTCTCCCTATAAAGATTTAACCCTTTGAGTACCAGCGACGTGTGTTTTATTTTATTCTAGCTATATTCAAGCGATAGTCTGCAGCTTAGGAAGGATCTGTGGTAGCTAAAAGGATTGGTTGACATAGTTTGAAGTTTTGTTGTTGCCAGAGGTCCTTCCTAAGCAGAATAGAATCGTCTAATAGTTGCCAGAATATGATGAATCGTCTAATAGTTGCCAGAATATGATGAATCGTCTAATAGTTGCCAGAATATGATGAATAGGACGTCTCTGGTACTGAACGGGTTAATAAGCTTTCAATGTTACGGTATTGCTAGAATAAAAGAAGAAAGTCGTCATGGTAGTGAAAGGGTTAAGGTACCCCTCTCAACTATTTTCTTCGTCTTAGACCCTCCTTTTTCTTTTTTTCTTTTTTCTTTTATGTCATCAATCATTCTTATAGTGCCCGTCGAACCAATTTTGTTTCTTAACACCCCTTTTCCTCTCTTTTTTTTCTCAGCTTTCCTTCTCCATCAATATATTTCTCCTATTCTCTTTTATCGTCTATTTTGTCTAATCCACTTTATTGTTTTTAATTTAGCTTCCTTTCTTCTACGTCATCTCTCCATTTCACCAACTATTGTTTTCATTTATTTCTACTTTCCTACTCTCTTTGGTTCCTTTTCAATAGTTCATCCACCTCGTAGCCTTTATTACATCTCCTTTCTTCTTCTCTACTTCTCCTTCCTTCTCATCAACCATTCCACCTCCTCTATTCGTCAATGTTATTCCCCTTTCTACTTCTTCCTTCTCATTCTACCAATCCACCTACTCTTTTCTTCATGTTCTGTCCCCCTTTCTACCTTTTCTTCCGTCTCATCTACCATTCTACTTTCTCTCTTCTCCCCTTTATCCCTTTCTACTTCTTACTCCTTCTCATCTACTATTCCTCCTCTCTTCTTCAATTAATTACCCTTTTCTTTCTTCTTATTCTTTCTCATCAACCATTCTACCTCTCTCTTCTTCAATGTATTATCTCTTTCTCCCTTTCTTCCTTTACATCAACCATTCTTCCACCTCCTATCTTCTTCTATTTGTTACCTCTTTCTTCCCTTCTTTGTCTCTCATCTACCATCCCACCTACTCTCTTCTTTCATTGATTTTCCCTTTCTTTCTCCTCGTCTTCTTCTTTTTCTTCTCCCTTCTCATCAACCATTCCTCCACCACCTCCTGTCTTCTTTCCTTTCTCCCTTTTTATTTCTTCCTTTACATCAACCATTCCTCCACCCCCTCTCTTCTTCACTGTATTATCTCTTTCTTTCTCTTCTTCTTCCCTCTCATAAACCATTCCTCCTCCTCTTCTCTCTCTCCCCCCTCCCTCCCTCTCTCTCCCTCACCACCACCGCTAACAACAATTCACATTTTCCCCTCCATTCCCCAAAGAGGCCTTGTGGTTAAAATAATATATCGGTTCAAACATTCTCAATTCCTTCCCTTCAACTTTCCGTGTTCGCTTGCTGGTGGTATCACACAGGGAGTTTTTATCGTCAAATTTCCGTGGTCATCTTTTTCCGACGATAAATTATCTTGATTTTGTTTTTTTGTATTTATTGTTTTTATTTGTTTGTTTTATGTTTTTGTTTTGTTTACCTACTTTATATTGACGATAAATTATCTTGATTTGTTGTTGTAGTCATTGTGTTATTTCTTTTGTTTAAATACTTTATATTGGTATCGGAATAAACTGGTAGTTGATTTTCGATGTCTAGTATTTTCCCAGCAACATTTCTGGGATATTTAAATGTGTTTAACATAATATATAATAGTATCGGAAACTAGACTATAAGGACTGGCGAGGTTAGATTATTCTTTCTTTTCCCATATCTCTCCTTTCTTTCTTATTCTTTCTCTCTTCCCATCTCCCTCCTTTCTCTATTATGCTTCCTATCTCCTCCTTTCTTTCTTATTCTTTCTCTCTTCCCTTCCCCTCCTTAATTATTCTTTCTCTCTCCCCATCTCCCTCCTTTATTATTCTTTCTCCCTCCCTCCCTATCTCCATCCTTCATCATTCTTTCTTCTCCATCTGTCTCCTTCCCTCCCTCCCTATCTCCCTCCTTTATTATTCTTTCTTCTCCCTCCCTCCCTCCCTATCTCCCTCCTTTATTCTTTCTTCTTCCCTCCCTATCTCTCCTTTATTCTTGTTTCTCCCTACCTCCCTACTTTAGTCTTCTTACTCCCTATCTCCCTCCTGTATCATTCTTTCTCCTTCCCTCCCTATCTCCCTCCTGTATCATTCTTTCTCCTTCCCTCTCCAAGTCCCTCAACAATCCAGCTCTTTCTCCCAGCCCCTAGCGTACCGAAATAATGACTTGAGACTTTGGATCTCTCTCTCTCTCTCTCTTTCTCCTTTGCTGTCCTATTCTTCGTCTACTGTATAAACGTAGTATCAAGGCCGGACCACCTAGTAGGGATCGCAAAGTTTGTGTGGTCTTAGTATCAGTGTAGCTCTGTGTAACTCTCTCTCTATTTTGCTGTCCTATTCTTCTACTAATGTGTATACTGTTCGTGTCTCTCGTAGTATCAAGGCCGGAACACCTACTAGGGATTGCAAGGTCTGTGTGGTCTGAGTATCTGTGTAGCTCTGTGTAACTCTCTCTCTCTACTTTGCTGTCCTATTCTTATACTAACGGCTAATATCTCTAGTAGTATTAAGGCCGGACCACCTAATAGGGATCGCAAAGTCTGTGTTGACTGAGTATCTGCGTAGCTCTGTGTAACTAACTCTAACTCTCTCTCTGTCTCTCTCGTATCCACTTTATTCCCTCTCTTCTTTCCTATCCCTATAATTCTTCCCTCTCTCTATCTTCCTCCTTTCTCAAGCTTTCTTTCTTTTTCTCCCTTTCTCCTCTCCTGATCCTTCTCTTTTCCCAATTTCTCCATCTTTCTTCTTCTTCTCTTCTTCCCCCACTTCTGATCTTTCTTTTCGTGTTTTTTTTCTCCCAGACCCTCAACAATCCAGTTTTTCCTTGCATCTCCTCCCAGCGTATCAAAATAATGTCTAGACTGTATATTGGCTCAGTGTCATCCTCTCTTCTCTTCTCCTCTCTTTTATCCACGTTATTTACTCTCCTCATCTCACTCCTTCTAGATCTATTTATATTCCCCATTATTTGTTCCAGTCATTCTATATTCTCCTCCCCCATTCTTTCTTATCCTACTATTTATTCCCAATCGCTCACCTCTCCCAACTCGTCTCCTCTCCCCATCTGCCCTTTCTCATTTTTGGCTATATTTGTCCTTTCTACTTTCGTCTCCCAGTCCCTCAATCATTCCGTGTTTCCTTCCATCTCCCAGCGTATACAAAACATGTCCAGACTGTATTATATTGGCTTAGTGTCTTCCTCCCTTTCTCTCTTCTCCTTTCCTCTCTTGTATCCACTTGATTTACTTCCCTCCCTCTCCCTCAATCAATATTTCATCTTCGTATCATTCTATATCCTCCTCTCCCCTTCCTTCCTATCACTCTCTCCTCTCCCCGTCTTTCTTCACTCTTTCCTATCCCCGTCTCTCTCCTCTCCTAATTCGTCTCCTCTCACTCCATCTCCTTCATCCCTGTTGTGGTTCTCTCATTCCTTACCTCTTCCTCTTCTCACTCTCCCCGTCTCTCTCCTCTCCTAATGTGTCTCCTTTCCTCATCTCTGTTTGTGTTATCTCATTCCTTACCCCTTCCTCTCCCAGTCCCTAAACAATTCAGTTTTCTTTCCATAACCCAGCTTAGCAATTTGACGTCTAGACTATATATTGGTACAGTGTCTTCCTCTCCTGGGGTGACAGTTTAAGTTTACACACATCATTAAAATACTTTAAATCAGAGTGTTTTATGTAGGTTAGGTTAGGTTAGGTTAAGTTTGAACTAGATAGTTCTGTTTAGGTTTAAAAATCGGAAATGTACTCGTAAGCATGCATAATTAACGTTTTTACCAATAAAACACTTTCACTTGGTTGTGTGAGTGAGTGAGTGAGTGTGTGTGTTGTGTTTTGCATTCCTATTGTTTGTCATCTACGTTCATGTTTATCTTTTCTGTATATATTTTGTTCCACTTCAGATTTTGTGTTCATCTTCTGACCTTGCTCTCTTCTCTATCCCGTCCTCATCAATAATTCTCTATCCCGTCCTCATCAATACTTCAGCTTTACTCTCCAGCAAACCACTACATAAAACAAATAATAAATAGATAAATATAAATAAACGATTAGATACATAATAATAAAAAGAGACAGTTCGGCCCAGTTCTTTCTGGTTATAACCATTTTCGCACCATGTATCTCCTCCTTCCCTAATCTTTCTTTCTCTTCTGTTTTTCTATCTAATTCGTCCAGATCTTCGGAGCTTTCTCGACCCCTCAAATCCACCATCATCAACCATGCAGTTTTACCTAACAATGACCTGCGAGCAACAAACAAATATAAGAAAACAAAAACAAAATATATATATATATACAAACAAATAATAATAATTACAAAAATATTCTATTCTATTCTATAAACTCAGGCCCAATCCCCACGTTTCCTATTGTTTTTGTTTGTTTTTGTTTTGCCTTTGTTTTCCTCGTTTCCTGTCTTGCCTCAAGACAGAGCCAGAACAGGGACAACACACCAGAAAACAATGAACACACAAAAGCAAAATACAAATTCACACACATCTAGGTCATCCAGGAGAAGACCCAGAGACCAGAGTCACCAAGGTCCCTCCAGCACTTCCCCGGCCCCCGACCACCCGTATATAATTTAGCATTGTAAAAAAATATAACAATAAAATTGGATTTATATAAAGGAATACAAAGGAATGCAAACAACAATAGGGCTGTGGACCCTTAACAGGCTGCTAATAATCGCCAAACTAATGGGGTGAAACATCTTAACATTTATAAACTAATGGAGCAAAACAGGGGAGGTCCAAAAAGCCATCCCCCCCCCCCCCCACACACAGACACCCTGGAGAAACACATAGGTTTAAGGGGGTCACCGTTTTTTTTTTTTTTATCTTTCTCTCCTTTTCTCTCTTTCCTTGGCTTGTATCCATTCGGCCCCATTCAGCCAACTGTTTTAAGACGTTTATCCCCATCTAGGTGTCGATTTCTTCCTGGCGAACGATAGCGAGCCAGCATTGTATGGAGAAATACGGCTTCGCCGGAGACATTTTTCTATCGAAAAATGTACAAATTTAGCTTGCTGTCAAAACAAAAATATATATATATGCTAGCTTGCTACCGCTAGCCAGGAAAATATTGACACCTGGATGGGGGTAAACGTCTCAAAACAGTTGACTGAATGGGACCGAATGAATACAAGCCAAAGAGAGGGAGAGAAAGAGAAAAACAAAGCAAGGTGGGCTCCCTTAACATTCTATCTTTTTCTCCCACCACCACCCTTGACCCACCACCCTCCACCAGGGTATATAAATATTTAGGCTCCCTGTCATCTTTTCTCCAGACATATTTGGTTTCCAGCCACCACATCCTTCTCTTATATAAAGCGGGGTCAGACGAGCGCTTTTTCTGTCAATTTTATGGGCAATTGTGGTCTGGGAGCTTCTGAATTAATGTTGTATAATATTTCAGTCTCTTAAAATCAGATGAATTTATATTACCACCAACCCACCAATTAATTTACAAATAAAATAAATTAATTAAATCAATGGTACTCCAAGGATTCGAACCTAGGGTACTCACACCGAAATTCCGCGCGCTAACCATTAGGCTACCAAGACAGTTAAAGGTTTATGCACAAGCTCACGATACATTATCCATTCTCGAATACTGGATATTAATCTAAGCATGTACTGTATATATGCCCAACTGCACTATGATAGCCTAATGTTTACACGAATGGAAGGGGTAATTGATGGGGCCTTAACCACAAGGGAAGGCCTCTTTAGGAATTACTCCTGAACCTGAAGACACTTTAGTTGTGACCATGAAAAGTCTTCATATTGACAAATAAGTTTTTTTTTTTTTTTTTTTTTTTCTATATTCCAACTTACTTCCTCTCGGGCATAGGCTGAGAGCCTTAACATTAAAGTGGGGGCGAAAGGTCTTAAAATCGTCAAACTAATGGGACGAACGTCTAAAAAACTAATGGGGCTAAATATGAGGAAGAAGGGGGACCCATCGTGTACATTTCCGAGCTATCCACTAGAGTAACAAGACAACTTCGGCTCCGTTTCCTATTTGCTTTGGTCATACTCTCCTCTCCACCAAACTACTGTATATCTTCTCCCAATCTTTCTCTCCTCTGCTAATCTTTCTATCTTCTCCCAATCTTTCTCACTTCTCCCAATCTTTCTCTTCTCCCAATCTTTCTCACTTCTCCCAATCTTTCTCTCTTCTCCCAATCTTTTTCTCTTCTCCCAATCTTTCTCTCTTCTCCCAATCTTTCTCTCTTCTCCCAATCTTTCTCTCTTCTCCCAATCTTTCTCTCTTCTCCCAATCTTTCTCTCTTCTCCCAATCTTTCTCTCTTCTCCCAATCTGTCTCTCTTCTCCCAATCTTTCTCTCTTCTCCCAATGTTTCTTACTTCTCCCAATGTTTCTCTCTTCTCCCAATCTTTCTCTCTTCTCCCAATCTTTCTCTCTTCTCCATATTTCTCTCTTCTCCCAATCTTTCTCTCTTCTCCCAATCTTTCTCTTTTCTCCACATTTCTCTCTTCTCCCAATCTTTCTCTCTTCTCCATATTTCTCTCTTCTCCCAATCTTTCTCTCTTCTCCCAATCTTTCTCTTTTCTCCATATTTCTCTCTTCTCCCAATCTTTCTCTCTTCTCCCAATGTTTCTCACTTCTCCCAATATTTCTCTCTTCTCCCAATCTTTCTCTTTTCTCCCAATCTTACTCTATTCTCCCAATCTTTCTCTCTTCTCCAAATCTTTCTCTTTTCTCCCAATCTTACTCTATTCTCCCAATCTTTCTCTCTTCTCCATATTTCTCTATTCTCCCAATCTTTCTCTCTTCTCCCAATGTTTATCACTTCTCCCAATATTTCTCTCTTCTCCCAATCTTTCTCTCTTCTCCATATTTCTCTATTCTCCCAATCTGTCTCTCTTCTCCCAATCTTTCTCTTCTCCATATTTCTCTCTTCTCCCAATCTTTCTCTTTTCTCCATATTTCTCTATTCTCCCAATCTTTCTCTCTTCTCCCAATGTTTCTCACTTCTCCCAATGTTTCTCACTTCTCCCAATCTTTCTCTCTTCTCCCAATGTTTCTCTCTTCTCCCAATGTTTATCACTTCTCCCAATATTTCTCTCTTCTCCCAATGTTTCTCTCTTCTCCCAATGTTTCTCTCTTCTCCCAATGTTTCTCACTTCTCCATATTTCTCTCTTCTCCCAATGTTTCTCTCTTCTCCCAATGTTTATCACTTCTCCCAATATTTCTCTCTTCTCCCAATGTTTCTCACTTCTCCATATTTCTCTCTTCTCCCAATGTTTCTCTCTTCTCCCAATGTTTATCACTTCTCCCAATGTTTATCACTTCTCCCAATATTTCTCTCTTCTCCCAATCTTTCTCTCTTTTCCATATTTCTCTATTCTCCCAATCTGTCTCACTTTTCCAAATGTTTCTTACTTCTCCCAATCTTTCTCTCTTCTCCTCATCCACAATTTTTTTATTTTGCTCCACCCTTCCACCACCACCACCACCATCAATCCCAATCTTGCCCCTGTATTCCTCGACAAGCCACTAGGGAAGCAACACCATTTTGGCTCTATTTCTCACATCCTTTTCATCACACTTTCCCGATATTTCCTTTGTCTCTCTCTCTGGGCCGGATCTTTATTTCGGCTCCTGATCCTTCTCCACCCTTCCACCAACACCACCACCACCTTCTTCATCTTCTTTTTCATCATCATAATTAGTCTTCTTCTTTTACATCATCATCATCACGGTATAGTAACAATGTTACTATACCGTGATTATCATCTTCTTCTTCTTCATCTTCATCAACATCATCTTCTTCTTATACTTCTTCTAACTATTTTCTTCTTCTCTTCTATTTTTTGTTTCTTCTTCTTCATCATCATCTTCTTCTTCATCATCTTCTTCTTCATCATCTTCTTCTTCTTCTTCATCATCTTCTTCATCATCATCTTCTTCTTCTTCTTCATCATCATCTTCTTCTTCTCTTCTATTTTTTGTTTCTTCTTCTTCTTCTTCTTCATCATCATCTTCATCATCTATCTTCTTCTTCTTATACTACTTCATCTTTTTCTTATACTACTTCTTCTTCTTCTTCCTCATATTCATCTTGTTGCTTCTTCATCTGCATCTTCTCAACAATGCTGATTCTGCCCCCGTATTCCCGACAGAGCCACTCGAGTAACAAGACTATTTGGAACCATTCTCATATATTTCTATCCTACGTCTTCTCCCCCTTTCTCTATTTTCCACTAGTCCTCCCCCCCTCCCCCACCCTTCCTCAACCCTCAACAATCCCCCAATCCCACCCCCGTATTCCCCAAAGAGCCACTAGGGTAATAAGACCATTCCAGCTCGATTTCATATTTTTTTCTCGTCATATTCTCGACCTCTCTTGAGTACTATTTACAGTTGCTTCTCCTTCTAATTAGTCTCTTCATCATTCTCCACTTTCTCCATCTTTCTCTCTTTTCCACCCTTCCACCACCTACTCTTCTTTTTCTCCTCCTCTTCTTCTTCTTCCGGCGGTGTCTGGGTCTCCTCCAAGGCCACCGCTGGAGCTTAGATTGTATACCATGCTCTCTCTTTCTCTCAAGGAAGATAAGTATGACCTTCTCCAAACCACTGACATTGCTTTTCCATAAATCCTTACAGTCTGGGACTATGCCTGATCAGTGGAAGATCGCCAACGTAACACCGATATTAAAAAAGGGGAGCACATCCTTACCTAGTAACTATCGTCCAATTAGCTTAACCTCAGTTGAATGCAAAATGCTAGAAACCCTCATAAGAGACAAACTCGTAAATCACTTAGAGGAAAACAATCTCTCTCTCTCTCTTTCCAGTATTCCCCACAGAGCTACTAAGATAACCAGACCATTCCTGCAGTGTGTTTGGGTCTCCTCCTATAAGGCCACCCCCGGATCTTAGACTATATCATGTTCCCGACCCCCCACACTCAGTCAGTTTTACGTCTCCGGCCGAGGGGGACACATGTTTATTGTGCTGTTGTGCTCTCTGTTTCTCTTGTTCTTGTTCTTGGTCTGGTTGTCCGTTTCTGTCTGTCTGTCTGTCGGTTTCTGTCTGTCTGTCTGTCTGTCTCTCTCATACACACACTATTCTCTCTTACACATGCATGCATACACTCACACTCCTCTCTCTCATTCTCTCTCTCTCTCTCTCTCTCCTTGCCACCTGTACGCAATAGCTTGATACAGTAATCATGTTCGCTCCTTCTTCATTGCCATTGGAGATTGATATCCAATACTCTATGTCCAATATAATTTTGTATCTCCATTACTAACCCTTTCAAGATCATGACGCATTTTGACAGTTTATTTATTATTTTCCTTCTATTTATTTATATATTTCCTTTTGACAGTTTATTCTGGCTATCATTAGACGATTGACTTATACAGTTTAGGAAGGATCTGTGAGAGTTATAAGGGTAAAGTATATCTCAATTAACTCTCTGACTTCCATATATCTGTTATCTGTTATAAAAATCGCCACCTGTAAGTGGCACCGATTAGCGTGTCGCCCATCGGTAATTTGTGTAAGTTTTTTTCCCCTAGATAGGTTGCCCGCCAAGGCTATCGAGTCCCATCTACCCGGAAACACCCCTTTCAGATACCAGGGGGACAGCTATCACCAGAGACACCCCTATTACAGGGGGACACACCCCTTTCAGATACCAGGGGGACAGCTATCACCAGAGACACCCCTATTACAGGGGGACCACACCCCAATCTGAATAAAATCGTCCAAAATAGCTAGAGAAAATAAAAGAAATGCGTAATCGGATCTCGATAGGGTTAAAATAAAACAAATATCAGATATACTCCATCATAAAGTAACCGAGTAGAAATGCATATAGTTTACTAATAAAGTAATTATTGTTTTCACACACAACTGTAGAGGTAGATGTGCTGGAAAGTGTGAAA
This sequence comes from Paralithodes platypus, assembly GCA_032716605.1. NCBI lineage: Eukaryota > Metazoa > Arthropoda > Malacostraca > Decapoda > Lithodidae > Paralithodes > Paralithodes platypus. The sequence goes on along the minus strand of CM064513.1, from coordinate 3,232,602 downwards.
AGGAACAACTTGAGATGGTTCGGCCATATGGAACGTGTGGGAAGCGAGAGAATGACTAAGAAGGTGTAAGAGAGTGAGGTGGAAGGACAGATATGGAGAGGTAGACCGAAAGAGAGCTGGAAAGATGGAGTGAGGAAGTATATGGATGAAGGCGGTGCTGGTCGGGAGGAGGGACGTCAACTGACTGGGGACAGAGGTGCATGGGGGCGGTTCGTTCGTGGCCGCCGCTTCGGGGATCACGGCGTCAGGCAATAGATAGATAGACACACAACTGAGCGAATGTGGTCACTTATTGTGTAGGATATTTTAACTTATTCAAGATACGATGACGCATTTTTTCCTGTTTTCTGGCTATTAATATACGATTTTATTCAGATCAAGAAGGGTGCATGGATGTCAAAGGCTTAATTAAGATAGTCTTTACTTTGTTTATGCCCACAGAGCCTTTCGAAGCTGTATAAGATCGTCTAAGGATAGCCAGATTGAACTGTCAAATGGGTAACAATCTTCCAGAGTTAAATGTCCTTGTCAATTCAAGTGTTTCAATTCATAACTTAGTTTCATATTAAAAAAACACAAATAAATCAATAAATAAATACACCTTTCAAAATGTGTGAAATATGACTGGCCAAATAGTTGAATTCTTTCCAGTGAAGATAACTTTTGGAGCCGTCACCCGTGGAAAATTTACGGTCAAAATAAAACTTTACGAAAAGAAAAGTTTGATTATACTTTGTTGGTAGTCACAGTACCGTCAATAAATCAGGGAAGGTAGGCCCAATAAAGGACAGGAAAACTATTATAAAGACAAGATATTATTGATCTACACACACACACACACACACACACACACACACACACACATACACACGCACACACAGACACAAACACACCCACAAACACCCACTAACATTCTAAATCATATATATTTTCTCTACAATAAACGTTTTTTTTCGACGTACACATATATACATTATTATAAAGTCTGCAATTAAATAACATTTGAGACCTACATATTCATTTAACACTACATCTTAGGTATATACAATCGTAAGACATTATAATTACCAACACCTTTAAATCTGTAAAGCACCCAAACAAGGCAGCATAACTTATGTATAACTTAATGCCTCCCCTTTGTACTCTATACTTAGTCTCTCATTTGTATTATTGTAGTGATCATACGTGTACGCCGTATCCTAATTAACAACAAACTCATGAGGTCCACAAGATATTAATATGTTTTATTTATATTCAAATTATCCTCCAAGTAACTCAATAATAGTATTTACTTTGCGTTCGGTTCGTACTGACGAGTGAATCACTAATTATAACAATTGCCGTGTAACTGAGATTGGGGGTTAATGTTTAGCTGCATTGATTATTATTCTGGTGACTACAATGTGATGTCGTAACTGGATGGTGGTGAATGTGACTATGGTGATGGTGGTGAGATTAATGGTTATACTGGTGATAAATGTGTGGTGTGGTGATGGTGGTGGATGTGACTATGGTGATGGTGGTGACATTAATGGTTATACTGGTGACAAATATGTGGTGTAGTGACGGTGGTGGTAACATAAAATAGTACACTGGTGATAAATGTATGGTGTGGTGATGGTGGTGGATGTGACTATGGTGGTGACATTAATAATTATACTATAGTTAGCGCCAACGAACTTGGCAATAATCCTGATCCCTGACCTCTCTGTAACTCAAAATGGCCTAGAGCAAACTGGCTGTAAATATCCACACCTATTTCCTGGTGGACTCTTTCCAAATCATAGAAACGTCTGCCGTATTGTAATGGTGGTGGTGGTGACATTAATTACTATACAGGTAACAAGTGACTGATGTCGTGACGGTGGGTGGTGACATATCGTGACTGACCTATCTCACGTGCGCCGCTGATAGGGGGGGACAATAATGGTAATACTAGGCACCAATCACGAGCCTTCTAATGGCACTTTTTATCCTTAGTCTGATTATTGTGTACGATTGGGAGTACTGTTGAGGGGCCATTATTTTTGTTTTAATTTATCATCATCATTATTATTATAATTATTATTATTATTATTATCATTGATATTATTATTATTATTATTATTATTATTATCATTAATATTATTATTATTATTATCATTATTATTATTATTATTATTATTATTATTATTATCATTGATATTATTATTATTATTATTATTATTATTATTATCATTGATATTATTATTATTATTATTATTATTATTGTTATTATTATCATTGATATTATTATTATTATTATTATTATTATTATTATTGTTTCATTAGTATTATTATTATAATTATTTTTATTTTTATTATTTTATTTTTATTTTGCTCCCTAGACCTCCATCAAGCTTAGAAAATATTGCCAATATTCAAGACAAATTTGTAGATTTTTCAGTAGAAAAATGGGACATCCCGGCCGAAAGCCAGTTCCTCTTAAATTGCAGGCTCGCTATCGCTGGCCAAGATAAAAATCGAGACCTAAGTGGCACGAAAGGTCTTAATAATGACCAAGAAATGGGGCTAAGCCTTTTTTTCTCCTTGCCTAAAGTTTTTTCGTTGATTTGTTCTCTGTTAAGATTGGTGTATTTGTTCTCTGTTAAGATTGGTGTATTTGTTCTCTGTTAAGATTGGTGTATTTGTTCTCTGTTAGGATTGGTGTATTTGTTCTCTGTTAGGATTGGTGTATTTGTTCTCTGTTAGGATTGGTGTATTTGTTCTCTGTTAGAATTGGTGTATTTGTTCTCTGTTAGGATTGGTGTATTTGTTCTCTGTTAGGATTGGTGTATTTGTTCTCTGTTAGGATTGGTGTATTTGTTCTCTGTTAGAATTGGTGTATTTGTTCTCTGTTAGGATTGGTGTATTTGTTCTCTGTTAGGATTGGTTAGCAAAGGCGGCAGTATGTGTGGAGAGTGAGCAGAGCGAGTTCTTTGACCTGAATGTTGGTTTGAAACAGGGGTGTGTGATGTCCCCGTGGTTGTTTACTGTATATATGGATGGAGTTATGAAAGAAATACTATCAAGAGCAGTGGATGTTGGTGTATCGCTGAAAAGGGAGGGAATTGAGTGGAAGCTACCTATACTGCTGTTTGCGGATGATACAGTTCTGATGAGTGATAATGAATGGGAGTTGCAGGGTCTGGTAAATGAGTTTGGAACAGTGTGCGAAAAACGGAATTTGAAGGTAAATACGGGGAAGAGCAAGGTTATGGTCTTCGAAAGGGGTGAAGTCACAGAGTGTGAGGTGAAGCTGAACGGTCAGGCTATGGAGATCGTCAACTCTTTTAAGTATCTGGGCAGTGTGTTGAGTAAAGATGGGACTATGGATGAAGAGGTGCGGGAGAGGGTACAACAGGGGAAGAGGGTTGTAGGAACGCTAAAAGCAGTAACAAGAAATAGGGTGGTCAGTATGGAAGTGAAGAAGTCCTTGCATGACAGTGTGGTAATCCCGACACTGACTTACGGAAGCGAAGCATGGACGTTGGTTGAGAGACTCAGACCAAGAGTGAGAGCAGTGGAAATGAATTACTTAAGGAGTGCGTGCGGAGTTACATGGAGGGATAGACAGACTAATGAGGAAGTAAGAAGGAGGTGTGGTGTGGAGGTAGATGTGCTGGAAAGTGTGAAAAGGAACAACTTGAGATGGTTCGGCCATATGGAACGTATGGAAAGCGAGAGAATGACTAAGAGGGTGTACGAGAGCGAGGTGGAGGGACAGAGGGGGAGAGGTAGACCGAATATGAGGTGGAAGGATGGAGTGAGGAAGTACATGAACGAAGGCGGTGCTGGTTGGGGGGAGGGGCGTCGACTGACTGGGGACAGAGGTGCATGGGGGCGGTTCGTTCGTGGCCACCCCTTCGGGGATCACGGCGTCAGGCAATAGATAGATAGATAGATAGGATTGGTGTATTTGTTCGCTGTTAGGATTGGTGTATTTGTTCTCTGTTAGAATTGGTGTATTTGTTCTCTGTTAGGATTGGTGTATTTGTTCTCTGTTAGGATTGGTATATTTGTTCTCTGTTAGGATTGGTGTATTTGTTCTCTGTTAGAATTGGTGTATTTGTTCTCTGTTAGGATTGGTGTATTTGTTCTCTGTTAGGATTGGTTTATTTGTTCTCTGTTAGGATTGGTGTATTTGCAAGAGTTTATAGTTAAGAGGGTTCGGCCCCATTCAGCCAACTATATTAAGACGTTTATCCCCATCTAGGTGTCGATTTCTTCCTGGCGAGCGATAGCGAGCCAGCATTATATGAAGAAATCCGGCTTCGCCGGAGAAATTTTTCTATCGAAAAATGTACAAATTTAGCCTGCTGTCAAACAAAAATTAAAAATATGCTGGCTCGCTAACGCTCACCAGTAAAAAATTGACACCTAGATGGGGATAAACGTCTTAAAACAGTAGGCTGAATGGGGCCAAATGGATACAAGCCAGAGAAAGATAGAACAGGACAGAACAAAAACAGGTCACCCCCCTTAAAGGGCTTGTGTGTCCTGTTAAATATATATGTTTAGCAATTACCTCCCCCCCCCCCCCCCCCCCCCCCCCTCCCCCCCCCACCACACTCATCAAGAACGTCCGCTTAGAAAATAGTAAGTGGAATTTGGATACGTGGAGGGAGACTGGACAGGTGAGGAGGTGGTGGGAGTAAGGTGCTAACGAGGGACAATTACCTGGCTCACAAGGTAGCTCAGGTCTCACTCACTCTCTCTCTCTCTCTCTTTCACACACACACACACACACACACACACACACACACACACACAGATAGAGAGTAGGAGTAGTAGTAGTAATACAAATAATAGTGGTAGCAGTAGTAGTAGTGATAGTAGTATAATGAATGTACTTTATTTAACAAAAAATAAAAGAAAGCAAAAAGTAGTAGTAGTAGTAGTAGTAGTTGTAGTATTGGGTCTGTGGGTGAGTGGGTGGGAGTAAGGTGCTAATGAGGGACAATTACCTGCCTCCTGGTTAGGAGACTCAGGTGACCTACTGAGAGAGAGAGGGTTGGCTTACACATACAAACACACACACACACACACACACAACACGCAAAAACACACACACATATTTACGGACACAGTGGCCGAGTGCACCGAGTCATTGTACTCTAGTCACTTGGCTCTGGTAGCGCGGGTTCGATCCCTACTACTTGCAGGTGAGGTTTCTGTCAAAATATTTCCCGACTGTAGAGATTGGATGCGGATGTACCACCTCTGGGTTCCATCTGCTTCAATTCCCACGTCCTACCCATTCTGGCGATTTATAGGCACTCTTGTGGAAGCCTGAGTCAATCTGTTGACTACTTAGGATAAGTTAAGTTAAGGAATTGTGTGTTTTAAGCCTCATAGGATGCTGGCTCGAAATAAACCGATTATTATACACATACAGAGAGAGAGAGAGAGAGAGAGAGAGAGAGAGAGAGAGAGAGAGAGAGAGAGAGAGAGAGAGAGAAGGGTATATTATGGGTATGTCAGGTGAGGCAGTGCGATTAAAGGTGCTAACGAGGGTCAGTTACCTGGCTCACAAGGTAGCTCAGGTCACATTCTCTCTCTCTCTCTCTCCTTCTTTTCTATCCTATCCTACAACTTTCCTTTTCTATCGGATATGCCATCTCTACTAGAATTAAGTCCTGACCACCTCGCTGTGATCGTATACGGTCTGTGTGGTCAATGTATCTATGTAAATTAAGTCCTGACCACCTCGCTGGGATCGTATACGGTCTGTGTGGTCAATGTATCTATGTAAATCTATATACATCTATGTAAATCTCTCTCTCTCTCTCTCACACACACACATACACACACAGGTATCCCACTGATGAACTTAGGTTGAAATAAATACATTACTGTAGTTCTCTGGTGCTATATAGTCTATTCGCTGTAAGTAGGCGAGAAATCATGAACTCTATCCTCTGTAACTCAAAAAGGGCTAGAGCAAATTAGCTGTAAATTTCCAAATCTATTCCTTGACTGACTCTTCCTAAATGGTAGACATAGTAGCTCGATTACTCTAGTCGTTTTTTAGTTACAGAGGTTAGAGGTCATGATTTCTCGCCTACTTACAACGATTAGACTATAACAAACAAAGCACACACACACAACAACAACAACACCACACGACTCTCATTTCCATTGATACCATATAATCATAGGCCTAACTTTTCTTCTGGATCTGGGTTCCAGGATATGATCAGGATCGCCTCCTAAATTGAATCACTTCTTCCTTGACGCATATCTCATCTGCCCACCAAAGTTCGTGAAAATCGGTTCATAACTTTGTGAAATATCTTGCTTACAGACAGACAAATGGAGACAAAAGTTTAACCTCCGTCCAACTTCGTGGGTGGAGATAATAACACCAAGAAAAAGAACCTATAATACCATACAGGTAAATAAGGGATACAGGTGAATAATTGAGGCAGGCGGAAGGGCTGGCCAAGATATATTAGGTGCAAACGAGATTAAGAAAATGTTATATTAACAAGCAGGAAAAAATCAGGGAGTAGCAATTTTTTTAAAGGAAAAGTATTAATGGAACCAGTTAGAGAAATTCCATAGCGTGCAAGGTTTATAAACGGATAAACGAGTCATTTTTTCATATGCTTAATTTAGTATGTATGTATGTATATACTCAGGAATATACCCCATAGCTAGGGGTGGCTGACTCGAGACAGAGCCCGAACAGGGACAACAAAACACAACATTCAAAACAAAATAAATTTGTTTACCTACATTTAAGTCGTCCAGGAGAAAACCCAGACCTCCCGGCGAGGTTCCAGTCTCAGCAGGCAGACACGCAGCGGAACCACACCACAATTCCCGCCCACCTTATATCCAGTCCAGGTATGACCTTTGACAACATAGACAGGCTCCCCGGGCCTGGTGCCTGACGGATTAATATCTAGTCCAACTGGCGTCAGACCCCTCTCCCTACGACTGCGTTATTACGCATATATTCACAAACATTCTACATTCATTCAATTAATAAAACAATACATGAAAACATATTAGAGATGACAATGAAATTGCATACGTTTAGTATATTATACTGTATATAATTATGTACTGAGATATTGTATGTTAAATGGTATTATCCTATGTATTTCCCCATAAGGGTGGCCAAGCTGTCCCAGTGCCTACCACACCTTCATCTTACTGCAATTATTTTACCATGTTATTATACAAATATTATAATTCTGTAAGTTACAAAATGATTAGAGACATATTAGCTCACTTTGGACCAGTTGGAAACTATTTGACATAGAACAGTCCATTACAGTGATGCGGGGGAGGACACTACATAAAACCTTCAATATATTTTTAACGATTGAGACTATGACTTTCTGTTATAGACCATTAATACTTAGAATACCTTGTTTTATCATTTAATACTTAGAATACCTTGTTTTATCATTTAATACTTAGAATACCTTGTTTTATCATTTCCCAAAGTTATGGCCTTTCCTCCTGGGACACCTTGTACATATACATATCACACAAGGGCTATGAAATAGGTGGAAGGAATAAAGTAAGAGTAGATAAGCTAACGGTAGATAAGATAATAAAGAAGGCAGTAATAGGGTAAGGTAAGGTACAACAGGTGGTGGTATTGGTGGTGGTATTGGTGGAGGTGGTGATAAGGGAGGGGTTATGGTAGTGGTGGTGGTGATAGTAGTGGTCGTGTGATAGGTGGGGTGGTTGATAGGTGGGGTGGTTGTGGTAGAGGAACTGTGGTGGTGGTAGTGGTGGTAGGGTAGTGGTACTGGTAGTGGTGGTGGGGTGGTAATGGTGGTGGTAGTGGTAATGGTGGTGATGGTGGTGGTGTCGTGATAGGTGGGGTGGTTGTGGTAGAGGAACTGTGGTGGTGGTAGGGTAGTGGTAGTGGTGGTAGGGTAGTGGTACTGGTAGTGGTGGTGGGGTGGTAATGGTGGTGGTAGTGGTAATGGTGGTGATGGTGGTGGTGTCGTGATAGGTGGGGTGGTTGTGGTAGAGGAACTGTGGTAGTGGTAGTGGTGGTAGGGTAGTGGTACTGGTAGTGGTGGTGGGGTGGTAATGGTGGTGGTAGTGGTAATGGTGGTGATGGTGGTGGTGTCGTGATAGGTGGGGTGGTTGTGGTAGAGGAACTGTGGTGGTGGTAGGGTAGTGGTAGTGGTGGTAGGGTAGTGGTACTGGTAGTGGTGGTGGGGTGGTAATGGTGGTGGTAGTGGTAATGGTAGTGATGGTGGTGGTGTTGTGATAGGTGGGGTGGTTGTGGTAGAGGAACTGTGGTGGTGGTAGGGTAGTGGTAGTGGTGGTAGGGTAGTGGTACTGGTAGTGGTGGTGGGGTGGTAATGGTGGTGGTAGTGGTAATGGTGGTGATGGTGGTGGTGTCGTGATAGGTGGGGTGGTAGTGATAATGGTGGTGGTAGTGGTAATGGTAGTAGTAGTGGTAGGGGTGTTGTGGTGGGTAGAGTTCTAGTGGTAGTGGTGGTAGTGGTAATGGTAGTGATGGTGGTAGTGGTGGTGTGATGGGTAGGGTTGTAGTGGTGGTGGTGGTAGGGTAGTGGTAATAGGGAAGGGGTGGTAGGGTAAGGGACTAGGTAGTAGTAGGGTAGTTAATGAACTTGTCACTGCTAACAGGTTGTTGGTGTGTGTGGGTGTTTCCTCCCGTCCCCACTCTATATTATCTCTCTCTCTCTCTCTCTCTCTCTCTCTCTCTCTCTCTCACTCTACCTTATGCAACTCAGCTCTCTCTCTCTCTCTCTCTCTCTCTCTCTTGTGTGTGTGAACAATATATTTTCCCGTGTGTATGTATTTGTCGTTGTAGTAATTGTATTTGGGAAGGTCATGAACTATATAATAGAACATATTATTATAGTTATGAAGTCACATAGTTTACTTAAAATTAATGATATTAACTGTGACTTAATAAACTAGTTCATGCACTGTACGTTTAATAAGAACTGACGGTGTGAAAATATGAATGTAATTTGCATGTATATTAAGAGAGACTCAACAAAGTTATGCATGCTTTATAAATGTGTCGTGCATTATGAAGAAAGCCTTCCTTGCCTTTCGGATCCTTCTTCACTTAGAAATAATAGCCATAATATCAGGGCAGAAACAAAATATAGAATACAAACAAAATATAGAATACAAACAAAATATAGAATACAAACAAAATAAAATAAAATCGAGTGCGTATATTTTTTTCAATTAAAAGCTTAGAGTTAGGAAAAAAAAAAATAAAAAAAAAAAAAAAAAAAAAAAAATATATATATATACAGTGTATTATTATATATATGTTTTTTTTTCAAGACCATACATTTTGCACTACATATATGATATACAGTATACTAACAAAATCACACACACACACACACACATAGATTTGTACACAATTAAACACATAATAATTAGTCTACAAAGAAGCATGTAGGTTTATCGACATAAACTTCACACCCGATATATTAAGGACAGACTGACAGATATACAGAAAGTAAAACAGACAGAGACAGACAAACACTAATATAAGCAGGTAATTAACAGACAAACACAAGCAGGTACACAGATAGCCGAAGAACAAAATAGAGCTATGGACAGGCAGACAAATACATCAATGGAGTCAGAAACAGACAGACAGACCGAAACCCATCCATACATACATACATATACACATACATACCTGCACATATACATACATACATATATACTGTACATACACTCATACATACATACGTTCAAATTGACATACAAACAAATAAGAGGATAGAACGAATCATATACAGACAGATAGACAGACAGAGAGACAGACAGACATACAGGCATAATTCTATATAGACAGACACATACAAATAAGACACACAGACAGACAGACTCAAAGACAGACACACTCAAAGACAGACAGACAGACAGTTAGACATACAGACAAATTAATAAGACACACACACACCCGTAATAGAAAGACCCTCCCCCCCTCTCTCTCTCTCTCTCTCTCTCTCCCCAGCGCCAAGCCATGAAATTACAGATACCAGTGACAAAAAGTTAATTTTACATATCACCCCTCCGATGCCCACCCCCCCCCCCCCCTCAGTACAGTTCACCCCAGGATCCTGGTTCACCCCACGTCACCCGTACCTGGAGAATAGGGACAGGTGAGAGAGAGAGAGAGAGAGAGAGAGAGAGAGAGAGAGAGAGAGAGAGAGAGAGAGAGAGAGAGAGAGAGAGTGCTTCCTTCGTCGTGTAGACAGAAACAGTATATAAATAAAAATATAGCGCGCATATCATCTACACTATACTGATACAGTATACACCGTATGTATTATCTATAGTACACACACATGCCATACACTCATACTCATATGTACTGTGCATATACATTGCTACGCACACACACACACTCTCTCTTTCTCACACACACACACAAACACACATTCATACAAACACACACACATACATACAAACACACACACACACACACACATACACACACAAACAAACACACACTGTCTCACACACACCCACACGCGACCCAGATTGACACTATGATTTCCTGAGATAATATCTTTTTTTACTTAACTTGGCTGCTAACACCATGGATTAATTTATTCTCCCCTCTCTCTTACCCTCCCCCCCCCCCCCCCCCCCCCTCTCTCTCTCTCTCTCTCTCTCTCTCTCTCTCTCACACACACACACACACACACTTTTTTCCAAGTGAGTTAAGGGGGGATGGTTCACTCTTTGGCCGATTTTTGCATTTATTAATTATTTTTCTGGTTTCCTCCCTAGACCTCCACTAAATTAAAAAAAAAAAACATCCATTAGATCCCCCTTCTAGATTAATTTGTACATTTTTCGGTAGAATTTTTTTCCGGCCGAAGGTGCTTCTTCCAACATTACAGGCTCACTTTCGTTCGCCAGGGAAAAAATCGACACCTAAATAGCACGAAAAGTCTAAACATTGACGAAGAAATGGGGCGAAAGGTCTTAAAATCGACTAACTAATGGGGTACCGGGTAAACATCTTAACATCTGAAAACTAATGGGGCTAAACATGAGGGAGAAAGTGGTCCAGAAAACCGGCCCATCAAGGAGAAAGAAGACAAAACTGCCTGTAACAAGTGTCTCCTTCTAAGTTGAAAGAGTGACAGAGAGCCATAGTCAAGGTACGTTAGAGTCAAAATGTATGGACACACAAAGCTTGAAGCAGTGTAAGTCATAGGATGAGGGAAAGAAAGATTGAGGGAGAGAGTTCCAAAGCTTACTTGTTGAGTAGAAGAAAGATTGGCAAAATACTCTTGGGATTGAGAGTTGAACGGAATATGGGTGGGAGTGTATTGAAAGGCGGGTGCCCCCCACTCTCTAAGGGTGGAGGTATGCATTGAGAAAGCTCTGAAGAACACTGATTATCGTAGTAGCAAGAGAAGAGAGAGAGAGAGAGAGTTTGTAGGGAATTATACAGGAAGTTTGTAGGGAATTATTAATGCTTTTGCTATCTTTTGACTCTACCCTTTCGAGCAGTGTTGTATGGGTAGAACCTCCCCACACATGTGAACAATACTCGATGCATGGGCTCACTGTTCCCCTATACAGAGCAAAAAGCTGTGCGGGGGTGAGGAACCATTGGAGATTATAGTTGGAGGGTTGGGAGCACTTATCCCTCTTTAGGGCAGGTTGAATGAGAGCAAACTTCCAGCAAGAAGGAAAGACGTTAGAGGAAAGACAGAGACGAAAGAGTTTGCCTAGGCAGTGAGTCAACACGGAAGAACAGCTTTTGAGTACATCAGGAGGAACACCATCCAGTTCATACGCCTTTATAGTATTAAGCCCAGAGAACAGAGAACAGAGAACGCAGAAAGTACATTCTTAGAAGAGATTATGATAATAGGCTTAAGTAAGAGAGAGGGGTGGTGGAGAGAGAGGAACAGCACTGGAATAATCGAAGGTGGAGTTTATAACGAAAGTTTGAGTGAAGAGTTCAGCTTTGTCAGAGGAAGACGTTTCAGTGGTGCCGGTAGAGTGGAAAAGAAGAGGGAAATACGACGAAGTAGAATTATTAGAGAGGTTATTAGCAAATGCAATAAAGCTTGAGAAGAGCTAGAGTTGGAAAGTTCAGAACATTTTATGAAAGATTTTCTTGGCGAGTCGAAGAACACATTTGACTTGATTCCGGGCAGAAACATAAAAAGTACAAGATTCTTACACCTACTGTACAACCCCTCACATTTCCAGGAGCGAGTCAATATTCCCCACTCTGTCATTTACCTTCGCTCAGTCGGTAATTAGGTAACACACACTGTATAGCACACACACACACACACACACACACAGCTCACACACGCACATATACAGGCACACCCACACATAGAAGTATGCGCTGGCAGGCATACAGAAACACACATATACTTACACAGGTTAATTCATATATACAGTATATACCGGTATATATATATATATATATATATATATATGTGTGTGTGTGTGTGTGTGTGTGTCGTAAACGTGTAGTAACAGGAATAAATATCACAAAGTTGCCAAATTAAGAGTTACTGGTAGGTCGCCGAATTTTTAAGAACGACCTCAAGTCCAGAAACAAATATTTTGACATTTATCAGAATCGAAACTTATTTGAAGTGTTATTGTTATGATTGACTTTTGTTGAAGGTCAGCTTTGTGCGGCACCCGACACTGTTTATATATAATATAATTTGTTTTTGTTTCATTTACTAGCAATATTTTCCAGTAATGCAATGCTACCACAGTGCAGTAATTAAATGTATGCATGCATGTATACACTCAGGCGCTAACCCTACAGCTGGGGGTGGCCGACTTGAGACAGAGCTTGAACAGATACAACATTTAGAGTTCCAATTCTTAGGGTCCGGGACCACTTTCGCGTTCCCTTGCCCCTTACTCTGTCTCGTCTAGTAGGTCAATTTTACAAAGGGAGGAGGACCCCTAGCCCCCTGTCCCCAGAAGGAAAAGTAGGACAGTAAAAGAGACAGCCGTCACCCATTAATTAAATACGTCTATCTATCTATTGCCTGACGCCGTGATCCCCGAAGGGCTGGCCACGAACGAACCGCCCCCATGCACCTCTATCTCCAGTCAGTCGACGCCCCTCCTCCCAACCAGCACCGCCTTCATTCATATACTTCCCCACTCCATCCTTCCACCTCTCCTTCGGTCTACCTCTCCCTCACTGTCCTTCCACCTCGCTCTCGTACACCCTCTTAGTCATTCTCTCGCTTCCCATACGTTCCATATGGCCGAACCATCTCAAGTTGTTCCTTTTCACACTTTCCAGCACATATACGTAATTACGTATGATATATAAATTATATAACAATTGGATCTAAAATATATATATATATAATATCTCCCATGACATTTGCTACAGGCAGTTAGTTTTCAGCTGATGGTACACTCGGATACCATAGTCTGTAGCCCACTCATAGATATTTGGGGACTGCAACTATTTCGAATTATGGAAGCATATTTCTGGAAACGAATTTCTGAATATAACTCTCTATACTGTATATCAACTACAAAACTATATATACTATTAATGGAAAAGCAAATTATATCCAAAAATCAATGGAGATAGTTGTACTAAGGGGGTGAAAGGTAAGAAGGGGTATTAGTGAGGGGGTTGGGGGGGGGGGGGTTAGAGCGGGGGGGGACGGAGCAGATCAAAGCAGGGGGGAGATGAAAGAAACAGCCGAGAGGGGGGGGGGGGGGGGGGGCGCAACACAGGAGAAACAAGAGTAATACTTACCTTACAAGCAATAAACAATATATATATAACACAAATAATTATATTCTATATACTCCGGCCCAATCCCCACTTTTCCGATTTTTTTTTTTGTTTTTTGTTGTGTACCTCTTTTCCTGTTTTTCTTTTTTTTGGTGGTGGCCGACTCAAGACAGAGCCAGAATAGGGATAACACAACAGAAAACAATGAACACACAAACACAAAATACAAATTCACACACATCTAATAATAAAATAAATAAATAATATGTATATACCTGCAGTGCATACATGACCAGTGATATTATTTCTTATACATATAAATTATGTATTGTGTTGGGAGTGAAATTGATACATTATATTATTGGTATGCAACAGAGAATTGTCCAATGTTATATTGCTATGTTGTCATAAGAAATGTGTATACTGTATATCAACATTTTAGTCTATTGTGATACGATGTTTTTAATGATAATTTCCCTTCAGCCCTTGATTACGATACACCTTTAGCCCTTGATTACGATACACCTTTAGCCCTTGATTACGATACACCTTTAGCCCTTGATTACGATACACCTTTAGCCCTTGATTACGATACACCTTTAGGCTGCGCTTAATAAATTACTATATTATTGCCAAAAAGAAAAAAAAATGCAATATATATAAGACTATATATATATATATTATGTACCGTTGCGGTGGAGGAGTTACTCGAAGTACTTATAAACCTCTTGCATATGAAACTTCTTCCTCAAGTTGAGTCAAGTAGTATAATATATGCCAAAGTAAATGAGTTAACATATATTACATGTTATATTTGGTAATTATTATAGGAATCATTATAACAACTCTCATATAATTTTAAGGTAATTTACTTACGATGATACACATAAATTTATTGATATATTACTCTCAAAATATTATCGCTAAGCCTTAAAAAAAAAAAAAAATTGTATTGTATAAATAACAAGATAAATAATAAGTTAGTATTGCGACAATAATAACAATACTTTCAAGCCACTGTCACACGAGCGCTTTTTCAGGCAATTCTTTGATGAGCACGTTTTCTCTCGTAATATTTTGAGGCTTTTTCGCATGGGAATCGGAAACTAGATTGAAGGTATACTATGCTAGGTGGCTGAATTTTGATATAACCGAGACTTTAAGGGGGGGCCCACCTAGCTTTTTTTTTTCCTCTCTTTCTTAGGAAGGATATATGGTAACTGAAGAAGTATGTTATATTTTATTCTAGCTACATTAAGGGGAGGTTTTATTCTAGCTACATTAAGGGCAGGTTTTATTCTAGCTACATTAAGGGCAGGTTTTATTCTAGCTACATTAAGGGCAGGTTTTATTATAGCTACATTAAGGGCAGGTTTTATTCTAGCTACATTAAGGGGAGGTTTTATTATAGCTACATTAAGGGGAGGTTTTATTATAGCTACATTAAGGGCAGGTTTTATTATAGCTACATTAAGGGCAGGTTTTATTCTAGCTACATTAAGGGGAGGTTTTATTCTAGCTACATTAAGGGGAGGTTTTATTCTAGCTACATTAAGGGCAGGTTTTATTCTAGCTACATTAAGGGCAGGTTTTATTCTAGCTACATTAAGGGCAGGTTTTATTATAGCTACATTAAGGGGAGGTTTTATTCTAGCTACATTAAGGGTAGGTTTTATTCTAGCTACATTAAGGGGAGGTTTTATTCTAGCTACATTAAGGGCAGGTTTTATTATAGCTACATTAAGGGGAGGTTTTATTATAGCTACATTAAGGGGAGGTTTTATTCTAGCTACATTAAGGGGAGGTTTTATTATAGCTACTTAAGGGAGGTTTTATTATAGCTACATTAAGGGGAGGTTTTATTCTAGCTACATTAAGGGGAGGTTTTATTATAGCTACATTAAGGGGAGGTTTTATTCTAGCTACATTAAGGGGAGGTTTTATTCTAGCTACATTAAGGGCAGGTTTTATTATAGCTACATTAAGGGGAGGTTTTATTATAGCTACATTAAGGGGAGGTTTTATTCTAGCTACATTAAGGGGAGGTTTTATTATAGCTACATTAAGGGGAGGTTTTATTCTAGCTACATTAAGGGGAGGTTTTATTCTAGCTACATTAAGGGGAGGTTTTATTATAGCTACATTAAGGGGAGGTTTTATTATAGCTACATTAAGGGGAGGTTTTATTCTAGCTACATTAAGGGGAGGTTTTATTCTAGCTACATTAAGGGGAGGTTTTATTCTAGCTACATTAAGGGCAGGTTTTATTCTAGCTACATTAAGGGGAGGTTTTATTATAGCTACATTAAGAGGTTTTATTCTAGCTACATTAAGGGGAGGTTTTATTCTAGCTACATTAAGGGGAGGTTTTATTCTAGCTACATTAAGGGGAGGTTTTATTCTAGCTACATTAAGGGCAGGCATTCTTGCTACATTAAGGGGAGGTTTTATTATAGCTACATTAAGGGGAGGTTTTATTCTTGCTACATTAAGGGGAGGTTTTATTATAGCTACATTAAGGGGAGGACATAATGGAGGTTTATAGCTACATTAAGGGGAGGTTTTATTCTTGCTACATTAAGGGGAGGTTTTATTCTTGCTACATTAAGGGGAGGTTTTATTATAGCTACATTAAGGGGAGGTTTTTAGTTTGGTCCCTGGATATCCATCAAGCTTAAGATTACACCTCCTTGAGCCCCTTTCAAGATAAATTTGTACATTTTTCGGTAGAAAAATTTCCCGGCTGAATGCCGGTTCCTCATAAATTACAGGCTCGCTATCGCTCGCCAGGATAAAATCGACACCTAAATGGCACGAAAGGTCTTAAAATTGACAGAAATGGGTTGAAAGTTCTTAAAATCATCAAAATAATGGGGAGAACGTCTTAAAATTAGAAAAGCAATGGGGCTAAACATGAGGGAGAAAGGAGTCCAGAAAAAACTCCCTCAAGTGGATATCTCCCCTTAAGACGAGTTTATGAAGCTTATAGGTCCTTTACATAACTTCCAAATACATAATTTGAGCTATAAACTACAATGCTATCTTTACACATACAACATGAATGATACTAATGGACTGTGCTTTCGTTCGACACCCTGGTAAATAAATGGGGCGAAAAGTTTTAAAATCGACAAACTTATGGGGGAAACATCTTAAAATCTGAAAACTAATGGGGCTAAACATGAGGGAGAAAGGGGGGTCTAGAAAAACCGGCCCATCTTCCCTTAAGTGTATTGGAAATTAGTGTAAAATATATTTTAGAATTACTGTAAAGGCTAGTCCATGATACCTAATTATGTAAGGATTTTGTAATAATGTCACTATATTATTTTATGGGATGTAATGATACTGTACTGTACTTCTGCTTTTGATACCCCCTCCCCCCCTTTCTCTCTCTCTCTCTCTCTCTCTCTCTCTCTCTCTCTCTCTCTCTCTCTCTCTCTCTCTCAATGATTCAGTATACAGTATCATTATGGTAGTGCAAGTTCCCTCTCAGACTAAATTCTTTCTATCCTTCTATGGCTTTTTTAACCGGAGGGAGCGGAGGGTGGGGAGAGAGAGCCTTCTACTTTGCTGTCCTATTTGTATACTATAAACTGTCCCTGTCTCGTAGTATTAAGGCCGGACCACCTAGTAGGGACCGCAAGGTCTGTGTGGTCTAAGTATCTGTATAACTCTGTGTAACATGTAACTCTCTGTCTGTCTGTCTGTCTGTCTGTCTGTCGCTCTCTCTCTCTCTCTCTCTCTCTCTCTCTCTCTCTCTCTCTCTCTCTCTCTCTCTCTCTCTCTCTCTCTCTCTGGATTGGTCAGACAAGTGGCAAATACTCTTTAATGTTGACAAATGTAAAATTTTGCACGTTGGTTCAAAAAACAAAAAGTATGATTATCAAATGAAGGGCCAATCAATAATAGCAAACTTTAAGGTTAAAGATCTCGGGGTTATAATATCAGAAAACCTAAAATCCTCAGAGCAATGTGCGGCTGCGGCAAATAAAGCTAACAAAGGCTTAGGATTTATAAAAAAAAAAAAAATTACCTATAAAAACGAAAACATTATTTTGCCGATATTCAAAAGCATTGTTAGACCCCATCTTGAATATGACGTTCAGTTCTGGTCCCCGTATCTCAAGAAAGGCATTACAAAACTCGAATCTCTGCAGCGTAGAGCAACTAAAATAATTCCCTCCCTGAAAAACAAACCATATTATGAAAGATTAAAGAAATTAAAGTTGTTCTCGCTAAAGAAAAGGAGGTTGCGAGGCCAACTTATCGAGTGTTTTAAGATTTTAAGGTTTTGACAGGGTAGATATCAGTGCACTGTTCACGAGAAATAATAATGCTGCAACCCGAGGTATTGCAATGTGGTTAGAGAGTGGAATAGTTTACCAAGGGAGGTGGTCGACAGTAATTCTATTGATACGTTTAAGAAAAGACTGGACAATCATCTAATGAAGATTGGATTAATATGAATAAATCAGTAGGGAGGTGTAATTTCCCTTTCAAACTAATTTCTGTATATACTCTATTAAACCTTTCTGTATAAACTCTATTAAACCTTTCTGTATAAACTCTATTGAACCTTTCTGTATAAACTCTATTGAACCTTTCTGTATAAACTCTATTGAACCTTTCCTTGTGGGCATTTCCTGAACCATAAAATTACAGTTCATAATTTTTCCAGTACGACTTTTTAGCCGCAGGGTGGGGAGAGAGCCTTCTACTTTACTGTCTTATTCTTCCACTATAAAATGTCCCTGTCTAGTAGTATTAAGGTCGGACCACCTAGTTGGGACCGCAAGGTCTGTTTGGTCTGAGTATCTGTGTAACTATGTGGTAACTGAACTCTCTCTCTCTCGTGGTCGGAGTATCTGTGTGACTCTCTCTCTCTCTCTCTCTCTCGTGGTCTGAGTATCTGTGTAACTCTCTCTCTCTCTCTCTCTCTCTCGTGGTCTGAGTATCTGTGCAACTCTCTCTCTCTCTCTCTCTCTCTCTCGTGGTCGGAGTATCTGTGTAACTCTCTCTCTCTCTCTCGTGGTCTGAGTATCTGTGTAACTCTCTCTCTCTCTCTCTCTCTCTCTCGTGGTCGGAGTATCTGTGTAACTCTCTCTCTCTCTCGTGGTCTGAGTATCTGTGTAACTCTCTCTCTCTCTCTCTCTCTCTCTCTCGTGGTCTGAGTATCTGTGTAACACTCTCTCTCTCTCTCTCTCGTGGTCTGAGTATCTGTGTAACTCTCTCTCTCTCTCTCTCTCTCTCTCTCTCTCTCGTGGTCGGAGTATCTGTGTAACTCTCTCTCTCTCTCTCTCTCTCGTGGTCGGAGTATCTGTGTAACTCTCTCTCTCTCTCTCGTGGTCGGAGTATCTGTGTAACTCTCTCTCTCTCTCTCTCTCGTGGTCGGAGTATCTGTGTAACTCTCTCTCTCTCTCTCTCTCTCTCGTGGTCGGAGTAACTGTGTAACTCTCTCTCTCTCTCTCTCTCTCGTGGTCGGAGTATCTGTGTAACTCTCTCTCTCTCTCTCGTGGTCGGAGTATCTGTGTAACTCTCTCTCTCTCTCTCTCGTGGTCGGAGTATCTGTGTAACTCTCTCTCTCTCTCGTGGTCTGAGTATCTGTGTAACTCTCTCTCTCTCTCTCGTGGTCGGAGTATCTGTGTAACTCTCTCTCTCTCTCGTGGTTGGAGTAACTGTGTAACTCTCTCTCTCTCTCTCTCTCTCGTGGTCGGAGTATCTGTGTAACTCTCTCACTCTCTCTCTCTCTCTCGTGGTCGGAGTGTCTGTGTAACTCTCTCTCTCTCGTGGTCGGAGTATCTGTGTAACTCACTCTCTCTCTCTCGTGGTCGGAGTATCTGTGTAACTCTCTCTCTCTCTCTCCCTCTCTCGTGCTCGGAGTATCTGTGTAACTCTGTGTAACTCTCTCTCTCTCTCGTGGTCGGAGTATCTGTGTTTTTTTTTTTTTTTTTTTAAGAGACAATGAACGGAGGAAGGGAAAACACAGACAAAACAAAAAGGTCCATGTGCCTAAAGGCATCCTCCATTCATAAAATGTTTGTAACAACTGGATTTAAACATTTGTAGATTGTAAGTTTGTGGAAAGCAATTCGAGGGAAGTGAATTCCAAAGAGTAGTAGCTCTGGGGATAAATGAATTCTGATAAGCAGAAGTTCTCTGTAACTCTCTCTCTCTCGTGGTCGGAGTATCTGTGTAACTCTCTCTCTCTCTCGTGGTCGGAGTATCTGTGTAACTCTCTCTCTCTCTCTCTCTCGTGGTCGGAGTATCTGTGTAACTCTCTCTCTCTCTCTCTCTCTCGTGGTCGGAGTATCTGTGTAACTTTCTCTCTCTCTCTCTCTCGTGGTCGGAGTATCTGTGTAACTCTCTCTCTCTCTCTCGTGGTCGGAGTATCTGTGTAACTCTAACTCTCTCTCTCTCTCTCTCGTGGTCGGAGTATCTGTGTAACTCTCTCTCTCTCTCTCTCTCTCTCGTGGTCGGAGTATCTGTGTAACTCTGTAGCTCTCTCTCTCTCTCTCTCTCTCTCTCTCTCTCTCTCTCTCTCTCTCTCTCGTGGTCGGAGTATCTGTGTAACTCTGTAGCTCTCTCTCTCTCTCTCTCTCCCCTCAAATATCCCCTCTGTGCCTAAGGTGTGAAAGTGTCCTACCATTAGCATGCAGATGAAAGTCAAACAAGTGTCGGAGCGGCCCAATACGCTGACTGATCGAAAAACAATATATATACCGCAGCTGCTGCAACACAGAGACCCGGGCCGCATCTTACACGCCACTGACAGAGAGAAAGAGAGAGAAAGAGAGAGAGAGAGAGAGAGTGAGAGTGAGAGAGAGTGAGAGAGAAAGGGCTAACATGTCCTTAAATAACCTTTTTCAGCATACCATGATAATTCCTTCCATTTTCTTTTGGAGGTTATTAGATGATTTTATTCATTTTAGGAAAGATATATGGGACTCGGAGGTTTAAATAAGACAGTTTGTGCTCTATTAATTCCAAAAGCTGACAACAATCGTATAATGTCAACCAGATTAGTGTTCAAGAGTGTTCTAACACTGAGAGGGTTAAGTAATATCCTTCCACCCCGCCTACAAACCCCTTTCCTTCCCCCCCTCCATCAAACTCCTCTTCAGCCCTCCCCACCCCACCTTCAAATCTCCCCCCTTCACCCCCTTCCTCCACCTAACTTCAACTAACTCCCTCCCCCCGCAACCGCCTACAAACCCCCTCCTAGACAAAATTAATGCCCCCATCACCACTCTCTGACACATATCCGCCTTCCCTCTTCCAAGCATCATCCCTTTCTCTCATCCACCATTCTGTTTCTTCAATTTGTGTCCCCCTATCCCATACCTCTTCCTGTTTTCCCTATCACCTTTCCGTTTCCCCTTCACAACACCTTTTCCCAATCCCTTCCCCCCCTCTTCCAACCTCATTTCCTAAGTCCTTTCCCCGTGTTTCATCTCCACATCCATTACTCAAGTTCTTTCCTTCTTTCCTATCTCGTCCTGTTTTGTTTTTTCCCAACTATCCTCCTTTTTTTATATGACCCTTCCTATTTCCAGCCGATAACTCTTTTCAACCCATCTCCACATCAACTTATTATCCTCTTCACAACTAACCAATTAATTCAAGTAAGCCCCCTTCAATTGTCGACCGTTATAATAAAGATCATAAAGAAAGTAATAATAATAATAATAATAATAATAATAATAATAATAATAGTAATAATAGCAATAATAATAGTAATAATAATAATAATAGTAATAATAGTAATAATAGCAATAATAATAATAATAGTAATAATAATAATAATAATAGTAATAATAGTAATAATAGCAATAATAATAATAATAGTAATAATAATAATAATAATAATAATAATAATAATAATAATAATAATAATAATAATAATATTATTAATAATAATAGTAATAATAGCAATAATAATATATAATAATTATTATAATAATACTGATGATACAAGAGATGTTCACAATGAAAGGGTTACATTTCCTGGAGTAATTTCTTTACCCCCGCCTTCAAACCCCCCTCCTCTCTCGTAGACAAAATTTAATGCCCGCACCCCTGGCTGACAAATACCCTCATTCCCTCTTCCACTTGTGTCCTTCCTGATAATTCCTTCACTTCCGGCCGCCACAGATTCTTCTGTTTAACCCTTTTAATCAGATCATGCCAGATTTGTTTTGTTCCAAGAACCTCCAAACGATTTGTTCCCATTTAAGAATGAGTTAGAGGGCTAATTTATATATGTATATATATATATATATATATATATATATATATATATATATATATATATATATATTAGCCCATTCATAATTAGAGCTTCTATCTAAGACAAATGAAACATTTTGGCTGTAGTATTAATCAAATATATTAATCTTTTGGAAAGGGACAACCCTAAAACTACGAATGAACTCTACAGCTGGATGAAATGAGAAAATGCCATGTAATTGAAACATATATTTGGGATACCTTCCTTACCCCCTTGATATCGAGAGTCTTTTCATAGAGAGGAAGCAGGTCACTAATGCAGTATCTGGTATGAAGTCTTGAGTACTAAGGAGTGTAAGATTGAATGCTCTCTCACGCACCAGAATAATCCTTAGGGATATGACAATAATGTGTTGTATAGTTTTCATGGAGTCAGTAAGTCAGGGTAAGATTGAAATATACACCCTGCACCCCACAACATTTGACCCAGACTTATGTCCTTAAAACCGAACTTGAAAATTAATAATAACTAATTTCATATAGGCCTATCAAATTACCGGCATATTAAATACATATATGAAATGAAGGACAGTGGTAGATTACAGGGATAATATAACTCCGGTTCTCCCATCTTCCATAGCTCAAGCCCCTCGTGACGGATACCCTCTTTACTCTTAGTCATCCCCCCCCCCTCCCCCCCTATCTAAAGTGGCCTCTCCCTCACCCTCAGACTACCATAGAGATCCTATAGTGACAAAGATCGGTTAACCTCAGTCATCTTGGTGCCAATGGTGATATTGTCTTCTCATTACTCCTCGAATATCTCCATACCCATTATACACACACACACACACACACAGAGGGGAGGTGTGGTGGAGTGGTCTTGCCACTGGACTGGTAATCCAATGGACCCGGGTTCGAATCTCGATATGTCGATGGGAAGATATTATTGGGATGGAATTCGTGCTGTACCTAGTATCAGTGCATTACCACAAAGCCCACCGAAACGCCAAATAAATACCCTCATTGTTCCCTGATTAAATAGCACTGTATGAATATTCCCATATTCAAAATATGCTATAGGGAGGCAATGCCTAGTGAGTTCATTGCTCAATAGGTGGCGTTCTGAGAGTGATGGTCCGAGTCTAGGAGATGATACAGTAAAGCAGTGGAGCGAGGCAGCTTCAGAGATGGGGCTGCTTAGAGCCGTGAGTGAGCAACTAAGCCCCATGCATCCTGCGAAGGCAAGATGGCAGGGGCTGGTTGTAGCTAAAAGTGCTTCACATGTCTTGCACCCTAGACTGGAACGAGACCTCACGGTCTTCACCCTTCAATGTAGAACGGTTGAATGTACAGGCTCTCAGCCTATGCCCGAGAGGGAGTAGTTGGAATATAGGAAAAACAAAATACATACACACACACGGGAATATTAGTACGGTCGCGCTAATAAGTCATGTCCCAGATGGCATTACGTTTGGCTTCCTCTGTGCTGTATTAATGTGTGTCAGATGTTGAATAGTGTGGGTAAGTGTAGGAACATGTTTGTATATTTCACTCGATATAGTCAGGTGGCTTAGCGGCAAATATTACCATTATCGTTACACGGCGGATAAAAGTACCACATTTTGTATGAGGCTTCTTTAAGGTCTAATAATGAATTTTAGAAGGGGTGCCCTCCAGAAAATTTAAGAGAATATATAAAAACCCTATATTGAAGCTGGGAAAATAGAATTTTTCTCAAAGCATACAAATCGTAATTAGACGATATTGGTTGAAGATACATTACATTTGATACCACAGTTATGAAAGGAAATTACATTTTGGATAATGTTTATACGATGCACTTTTTATCTGATTCACCATTTACGAGATATTGAATTGTTTTAGTTTTTGAGCTAAAAAAAATGAATTGTAAAAAAAAAAAATCGTAAAAAAAAATATATTAATTAACAAACATAAATAACGCAAACATACTTTAGTTGAACGGAGGCATTGTGTGTGAATATAATCGCACTACCCAGGAATTGGTTCTAGTTCTCTTGGTTGTGAGCTGAACACGCTAATTATCCTCTTAGTAATTGTCTCCACTTTATATTAATTACCTTCTATCTTGTCCTCTCCTCCTCCTCCTCTCTTCTTACCCTATCATCTCCTCTCATCTTCCTTCTCCTCCTCCTCCCTTCTTCCTCTATCATCTCCTCCTCCTCCTCCTCCTATCATCTCCTCCTCCTCCTCCTCCCTGCCTCCCCCTATCATCTCCTCCTCCTCCTCCTCCCTGCCTCCCCCTCTCCTTGGGCTTTACTCTCAAAATTCTCAATATATTCGACAAAATCCTTTCATCTTCCACGCCCCAAATTCCTTGGCATCCTCCCTCCCTCTCTCTCTCTCCCTCTCTTCCTCCTTCTTACTCTCTCCATCACCCCCTCTCTCTCCCCCTGTTCCTCTTTCTTACTCTCTCCATCACCCCCTCTCTCTCTCCCCTTCTTCCTCTTTCTTACTCTCCCCCTAACTCCCTCTTCTTCTCTCCCTCATTCCCTCTCTCTCTCCCTCTTCCTCTTTCTTACTCCCCCCCCCCCCCCAGTCCCTCTTTCTCTCTCTCCCTCCATATTCGCCTCCCTCACTTCCTCTTCCTTACTCTCCCTCAATCCTTCCATGTTCCTCTCCTTCTCTTACTCCCTCATACGCCTCCCCCCATCCTTCATCCCTCCCTTCCCCCATCCAACTCCTTACCCCCTCCCCACCCCACCTCTCCCCTTCTACCCAACCCCCCTCCTTACTACCTCCTCCCCCACCCCCACCACCCACCCTCAACCCTCCCCATACCACCCTCTCTCTCCCAATACCCTCCTTCCCACCCTCCTCAACCCTCTCCATAACCCCCTCTCTCCCCCAATACCCTCCATCCACCCACCCACACACCCTCCATTTCTATTCCGGCCGTAATTTTTGTCCATTACATCAATTAAGAGCTAGAGGCCGCGAGTAATGACCATCAAATTGGATAATGACTGTGGATAATGGGGAAACACACGGCATACATACACATCATCATCCTGGCCTTGATCAACGCTTTTAGTATAGGATGGAACCTTTAGTCATTTGTTATATCTTACACAGTTTTAATTGCCCTTACTTCTTTCCTTTCCGATGTTAAGGGCAGATCTCCACTTGAGGGATTTTTTTCTTGACCCCTTTCTCCCTCATGTTTAGCCCCATTGCTTTTGATATTATAAAACGTTTGCCCCATTAGTTTAGCGATTTTAAGAACTTTCACCCCATATTAAGACCTTTCGTGCAATTCAGGTGTCGATTTTATCCTGGCGAGCGATAGCGAGCCTGTAATTTAAGAGGAACCGGACTTCGGCCAGGACATTTTTCTACCGAAAAATGTGCAAATTTATCTTGAAAGGGACTCAAGGGGGTGTAATTTTAAGCTTGATGGAGGTCTAGGGAACAAACTAAATACCTCCCCTTAAGGAAGTTTTGTTATTTTCCGTTTTTTAAGTTTGTTCCGTCTAGAATAAATTAATACCCCCAAGAGGCCAAGAACCCCCTTTCGCGATAAATGTGCATGGAAGTTGGAGCCGATAAAAGAGTAACTTTGCAAAAATACAGCAATAATGCGAGCTTATGATGGATAAACAGTTTGTTGCATTTGATTACATGTTTATAATGTTGCAAGAATATCGATGTCTACAGCTCCAACTTCCTTATAGCCAGAAATTCGCATGTGGTTTATTCTACACCTCCTTCTCATTCATGTTCTGCCATTCTGCCATATTGCATTCCAGGTCTGCACGTGCATATTCCTGGCTTTCCCAAATACATAATATCTATAGTTTATATATTATTTTAGAGATAATTTCACGCACTGATCACTAATTCACTTACTGTTATTAAACCCTCTTTCGCTCCATTAGTTTGAGTATCTTGAGACGCTTCACCCCATTAGTTTGGCGATAATGTGAAGCTTCACCCTATTCATGTGTCGATTATCTGGGCGAGCGATAGCGAGCCTGCAACTTGGAAGAAATCGGCCATTGTCGCGGAAATTTGTCTATCGAAAAATGTACACATTTAACTTTGGGTGGGCCTTTTTTAGTTTGATGGAAGTCTGGGATGGCGTTTCTGTTAGCCTAGGGGACAAACTATAAGATACACGCTCGAAGATGGCAAAATCAAGCCAAATCCTCAATAATGATGGAAGAACATAATTATTAACCCACAAGACGTCGGACCAGATAGTGTTAACCCTTTCAAGCTCCAATACGCGTTTCTGTTCTGTTTCTGGCTACTATTAGACGATTTTATTCAGATTAGTAACGGTATATGGAAGTAAGAGGGTTGATGGAGATAGTATTCACCCTTTTAATATTAACCCACAGATACTTCCTAAGCTGCATAAAATCGTCTAATGATAAGCCAAAATAAACTGCTAAAACGCGTCAAGAGCTTCAAAGGGTTAAATTCCAACGCATTAGTGTCCGCCTCACTGTTCACATTCCAAGCTTTATTAAACATAATTTTTCGTATATATTTGTTTTGTATTGTTTTTCCTCTCGTGCAAATTGAATCGTTTTTTACCATTCTAAAGCATAATGGTTTCTTGCATATTCATGAGCGGGGTTTTGATAATTCACTTTTGTAAACCCATTCAGCATTAGGACGCCCTTTTGTAAACCCATTCAGCATTAGGACGCCCTTTTGTAAACCCATTCAGCATTAGGACGCCCTTTTGTAAACCCATTCAGCATTAGGACACCCTTTTGTAAACCCATTCAGCATTAGGACGCCCTTTTGTAAACCCATTCAGCATTAGGACACCCAATTGTAAACCCATTCAGCATTAGGACACCCTTTTGTAAAGTCAGCATTAGGACGCCATTTTGTAAACCCATTCAGCATTAGGACACCCTTTTGTAAACCCATTCAGCATTAGGGCACCCTATTGTAAACCCATTCAGCATTAGGACACCCTTTTGTAAACCCATTCAGCATTAGGACACCCTATTGTAAACCCATTCAGCATTAGGACACCCTTTTGTAAACCCATTCAGCATTAGGACACCCTTTTGTAAACCCATTCAGCATTAGGACGCCATTTTGTAAACCCATTCAGCATTAGGACACCCTTTTGTAAACCCATTCAGCATTAGGACGCCATTTTGTAAACCCATTCAGCATTAGGACACCCTTTTGTAAACCCATTCAGCATTAGGACACCCTTTTGTAAACCCATTCAGCATTAGGACGCCATTTTGTAAACCCATTCAGCATTAGGACACCCTTTTGTAAACCCATTCAGCATTAGGACGCCCTTTTGTAAACCCATTCAGCATTAGGACACCCTTTTGTAAACCCATTCAGCATTAGGACACCCTTTTGTAAACCCATTCAGCATTAGGACGCCATTTTGTAAACCCATTCAGCATTAGGACACCCTTTTGTAAACCCATGCCGCATTAGGACCCCGTTTTGTAAACCCATTCAGCATTAGGACGCCATTTTGTAAACCCATTCAGCATTAGGACACCCTTTTGTAAACCCATTCAGCATTAGGACGCCCTTTTGTAAACCCATTCAGCATTAGGACGCCCTTTTGTAAACCCATTCAGCATTAGGACACCCTTTTGTAAACGCATTCAGCATTAGGACACCCTTTTGTAAACCCATTCAGCATTAGGACGCCATTTTGTAAACCCATTCAGCATTAGGACACCCTTTTGTAAACCCATTCAGCATTAGGACGCCATTTTGTAAACCCATTCAGCATTAGGACACCCTTTTGTAAACCCATTCAGCATTAGGACACCCTTTTGTAAACCCATTCAGCATTAGGACGCCATTTTGTAAACCCATTCAGCATTATGACACCCTTTTGTAACCCATTCAGCATTAGGACGCCCTTTTGTAAACCCATTCAGCATTAGGACACCCTTTTGTAAACCCATTCAGCATTAGGACACCCTTTTGTAAACCCATTCAGCATTAGGACGCCATTTTGTAAACCCATTCAGCATTAGGACACCCTTTTGTAAACCCATTCAGCATTAGGACGCCCTTTTGTAAACCCATTCAGCATTAGGACGCCATTTTGTAAACCCATTCAGCATTAGGACACCCTTTTGTAAACCCATTCAGCATTAGGACGCCCTTTTGTAAACCCATTCAGCATTAGGACGCCCTTTTGTAAACCCATTCAGCATTAGGACGCCATTTTGTAAACGCATTCAGCATTAGGACACCCTTTTGTAAACCCATTCAGCATTAGGACACCCTATTGTAAACCCATTCAGCATTAGGACGCCATTTTGTAAACCCATTCAGCATTAGGACACCCTTTTGTAAACCCATTCAGCATTAGGACGCCCTTTTGTAAACCCATTCGGCATTAGGACGCCATTTTGTAAACCCATTCAGCATTAAGACGCCATTTTGTAAACCCATTCAGCATTAGGACGCCATTTTGTAAACCCATTCAGCATTAGGACGCCATTTTGTAAACCCATTCAGCATTAGGACACCCTTTTCCACTGTTTTCAGGCTATCATTAGAGGATGTTATTCAGCTTTGGAAGGCCCTCTAAGAATCAAAGGGGTAATATATATCAATTAACCCTTTGACTCACAAAACATGTCTCATGAGAGCCAGAATATACGGACTAACTGTTTACTTAAGGGGAGTTATTTAGTTTGTTCCCTAGACCTCCATCAAGCTTAAAATTACACCCCCTTGAGTCCCTTTCAAGATAAATTTGTACATTTTTCGGTAGAAAAAATATCCGGCCGAAGGCCGGTTCCTCTTAAATTACAGGCTCGCTATCGCTCGCCAGGATAAAATCGACACTTGAATTGCACGAAAGGTCTTAATATGGGGTGAAAGTTCTTAAAATCGCTAAACTAATGGGGCAAACGTTTCATAATATCAAAAGCAATGGGGCTAAACATGAGGGAGAAAGGGGTCAAGAAAAAAAATCCCTCAAGTGGAGATCTCCCCTTAAATACTGAAGGGGAAAATACTAATATAGCATCTGATCCAACGTCATTGTGGATTATTCTGATATTTGGTTTAATTAGTGTTGATGATTTTGCTGGTTTTGCCATTTTCGAGCAATCTATATTATTTTGTCCCCTAGGCTATAACAAAACGCCTTCCCAGACTTCCTTTAAACTAAATAATGTCCACACAGACTCCCTGCCAGCAAAGTTTGTACATTTTTCGATAGGAAAATGTCCCGATCAAAGGCAAATTTCCTCTAAGTTACAGGGTCCCTATCGCTCGCCAAGACAAAATAGACGCCTGAATGGGGTGAAGCGTTTTATTATCGCCAAACTAATGGAGTGCAAAGATATCCAATGAAGCGAAACAGATGAGGTCCAAGAATTACCCCCCTTAGATCAAATAGGGTTAACAAATACATACAGTATATTATATATTTTACACACATTTCCTGCTCTTTATCTTTATCTCTCTCTCTCACACACATACACACACTCTCTCTCTCTCACACACACACAGAAGCGCCCCTCCACCCACCTAACACCATCACGTAGAGTCGTAGAGCTTATCTCCCTTTAAACCACAATGGGCAGGTATAATAGGCAGATGATTACATTTATACTAGGGAGAGGGAGAGGGGCGCTGAACCGCGTATCCCGTGTGGGGGAGGGGGGGGGGTAATATTATTCATGATATACGTATTAGCGTAGTCTTATTTGCTGCTGGGGGGGGGGGGTTTAGGCCTATAACAAGTCTGGCCTTCTTCTTCTTCTTCTCTATTATCTTTCTTGTTCGGTATCTTCTTTTGCTCTCAGTCTCTCTCTCTCTCTTTCTCTCACACACACACATACACATACATATATATATATATATATATATATATATATATATATATATATATATATATTTGGATCTGCCACTTTTGGCACTGGAGGAGACACTCGTTACAGGCAACCTGCCTTTTCTCTCCTTCATACACATATAAAACACAAAATATATATACTATATATATTTATAGCATATATATCTCATCGCGGTTGCAAAATTAACCAAATTTGTGAAAATATTACTCTATCTCTCTCTCTCTCTCTCTCTCTCTCTCTCTCATTCATTAGTTGGAGATGTATTCAGAACCTGATTAATCTAAGGAAAGTAGCACATCACGTCTGAGGAGCCCAGATGGGATGTTATATGCCAGATGAATATATGATGTACGACTCGTGATATAATGTGTGCCTATCATTTATGACCTTACACTTATATACCCGCTTCCGTCGCTACTGTAGTTCAACCAGTGGCGTTAAAGGGTGGATTTCCACTTGAGGGACTTTTTTCTTGACCCCTTTCTCTCTCATGTGTAGCCCCGTTGCTTTTGAGATTTTAAGACGTTCGCCCCATTAGTTTGACGATTTTAAGAATCCTCGCCCCATTTATGTCAATTTTAAGACCATTCGTGCTATTTAGGTGTCGATTTTTTCCTGGCGAGCGATAGCGAGCCTGTAATTTAAGGGGAACCGGCCTAGGGCCAGGACATTTTTCTACCGAAAAATGTACAAATTTATCTTGAAAGGGGGTCTAGGGGGACTAATTTTAAGCTTGATGGAAGTCTAGGGAATCAACTAAAAATCTCCCCTTAAAGCTTCTGTACCGGCGACGTCATTTTAATATTATTCTGGCTACTATTAGACGATTTTATTCAGCTTAAAAAGTATCTCTAGGAATCAAAGGGGTAAACACTATCTAGATTTTAACTCTAGCTACCACAAGTTTTTCCTAAACTGAATATAATCGTCTAATATTATCCAGAATATAAAGGCAAAATATGTCACCATCATCATCTACAAGAGGTTAACCCTTTCAGGCACAGGACGCGATCTGCACCCTTTCTGGGATACTTAAAAAGGCGGTGTGACCATCAGGGGTGCTTAGAAACCTTTAGTTTAATTACTTCCACCTCTGCAGTTGTCTTTGAGTGAACTGTGGGCAGAAAACTAATTTTGGAGAGGTAATTATGAAATTGAGATAACTCTATTTCTGAATGCTAAACGGCAACCCCCGAGTCCACAGGATAGCGAGAGGGTTAATTAATTCAATCCGTTATCGACAAAGCCAGTGAAACGTATATCACAAAAAGTCAAACATTTGTCACAGATGCGATGTTGTTTTTTTACCCCAAGCTGATAATCCCGAAAAATGTACACATTTATCTCAAAGAGGGGTCTTGGGGGTATTTTTTAAAGCTTGCTAGAGGCCTCGGGAGGAAACTAAAAACCAGCCATGCAGTATTGGTGACGTCCTTTTCATTATATTCTGGCAACTATTAGACGACTTTATTCAGGTTAGGAAAGACGTTTATCCATCACAAGGTTATTAATACGCTTTTAGTTACCATAGGCTATATCTCTCCTAAGCTTTACCAAATCATCACAATGTAGCTGAAATGCAATAAAAAAAGACGTCACCGGTACTGAAAGGGTTAATGGAAGCTTGAGGATATCCATAATGTACAGACTATTAGCAAAAAAAATAAAAAATAAAATATATATATATACCGTATATATATAATACTAATAATAATAATAATAATAACATGTTAACTCTTTCACGCATTTATGACGCATAGGTTGCCAGATTAGCAATAAGAAATAGAGTTCTCTCACTCTTATAATTATCTCTCCAAGATTAGTTTTCTGCCCACAGCTAACTCAAAGACAACTGCAGAGGTTGAAGTAACTAACCTAAAGGTTTCTAAATACCCCTGATGGTAACAAAGGCTTTAAAGTATCCCCAATAGGCTCAAAATCGCGTCATAAGTCGGAGAGGGTTAATGGTATGTCAGGTGGTTAATGATGAAGAACTAAAACTAAGTATATCCCAATTTGATTCCAAACAATTTCTACCCTAAATATAGCGGGCATCGAACCTTAGTCAGTAGGATTATTATGACCAGAATAGCTATGACCAACCAGCTCTGGTGTTTTTATGCGCTCTGACTCCCATTACAAGATGTTTTTTTCCATCTTGTTGTCATGGGCTACTCTCTCTCTCTCTCTCTCTCTCTCTCTCTGTTTCTCACTCTCACTCTCTCTTGCACTCGCACTCTCTCTCTCTCTCTCTCTCTTGCACTCGCAATCTCTCTCTCTCCCTCTCCCTCTCTCTCTCTCTCTCTCATACACATTACACACACACACACATATACACGCTCATTCTCACCCTTTCTATCTATCTCTCATACAAAGTAACATATAATACACAGACAAACACAAACACACACATACACACAAGCAAAATAACCCACACAAACCCACCCAAGCATGCAATCTGACCCATAACAACTAAACAACACAAGCAAACAAACCAAGCCTCAAGCCCCCAGGCATAAAACAACACCCTCACACAGGCCACCCAGAAAACTAAATATATATACACACGAAAACACAAAAGACGAGCCGTTTTTTTTTTTTTTGCGTGTTCTCATGTCTATCAGTGTCAGGCAACCAAAGTTTTCATGAGTCATCCCTCCACATCCTCGTTTTCTTTCTTGTTCCTGGACTCTTGAACTCTATTATTAATGGGGGTCACCGTTTTTTTTCTTTCTCTCCCTCTCTTTGACTTGCATCCATTTGGCCCCATTCAACCAACTGTTTTAAGACGTTTATCCCCATCCAGGTGTCGATTTCTTCCTGGCGAGCGATAGCGAGCCAGCAATGTATGGAGAAATCCGGCTTCGCCGCCGGAGACATTTTTCTATCGACAAATGTACAAATTTAGCTTGCTGTCAAAACAAAAATATATATATGCTGGCTCGCTACCGCTCGCCAGGCAAATATTGACACCTGGATGGGGGTAAACGTCTTAAAACAGTAGGCTGAATGGGGCCGAATGGATACAAGCCAAAGAAAGAAGAGAAAAGGAGAGAAAGAGAAAATAAGCAGGTGACCCCCTTAATTGAGATACCGGTAGCAGTTTATACACCTTTGATTCCTGGAGATCCTTCCAAAACTGCATACAATCGTTAATTAATAATAACCAGATAAAGTGTTAAAATGCATCCACAAATACTGAAAGAGGAAGAAACAAATAAAGATATAATAAACACACACACACACACACATTCACACACACACACACACACTCACACACACTCACTCTCTCACACATACACTCACTCTCTCACACATACACTCACTCACTCACACACACACACAAGTCCTAGAAGTATCTCGTGTAACTTCGTGGTAAGTCAAACACGCAAGCTCGTTACCAATGATTTCCTGCACACATAATTTTGTTATATATATTTTTTTTCACACAAACACACACACACACACACACATATACACACACACACACACAAACGTGCGCGCGCGCACAGACACACACACAAACATACTCACACACACACATACACTCGAGTTTCTTTAATCGCATTTTAAATAAGTTAGATGTGGTTAGGTTTGGCTAAGTTTAAGTTAAGTTGGATTAGGATAAATACTATATAAGTTACATTATGTGAGGCTAAGTTAAAGTTTGGTTAAGTTAGGGAAAGTTTGGTGATAGATAATTATATGTTAAGTGAGGTTATACATAATAAAATATAATTAATTTCACTCTCAACACCAAACACTCTCCAATGACATTAATGAAAGCATATGATCCTCCCGGTATTCGATCCTGGGTTACCAGATACAGATCTTAAACACCCTAACCATTACACCATCAAGACAGTTAGTTAAACATCATTGTTAGTTGAGGTTAGAAGAAACTTAGATAATTGTTAGGTGTGGTTAGCCAATTGTTAGGTAAGGTTAGACGAGAGTTAGATCATAGTTGCATGAGGATAGACAAATGTAAGCTTAGATTATGTTACGTTAGGTTTGATTATAGGTTACTTTGGGCTAATCTCAAGTTAAGTTAGGTGAAGTTTGGTTAAGGCTAAGTTAGATCCGATATAATACTGAATTGGGTTTTCAAAAGTGATAATTTATAATTTTACTACGTGCCTTCTGAGTGGTGTAAGAGGCGACTAAAGAGGTTGGGTTGGTGGGCTTGCGACCCCCACCCGTGAAAAATACCTAAGCAAAGAAAAACAAACGAACAGCCTGGGATGCGGACGGACCTTATGTTGACGAACCACGACCGACTAAGGACATTCCTTCGGACATTCTGAGAATGGCTACATGGAATGTTAGTGGCATGAATGATGGCACAAAAGAGAGAGAGGTTCTGGAAGTGCTAGTGAATGCCAGGCTGGATGTATGTGGAATGACAGAGACCAAATGGAAAGGTTCAGATGTGAGAGAGTGGGAGTGTGGAATGGGTGTGTGTGCTGGAGTGAGTGAGGGAACAGCGAGAGAAGGTGCATGTTTGTTTGTAAGTAACAAATGGAAGGAATGTGTAAGAGAATATGGGTTTGTGGGTTCAAGGATTGTGTGGGTGAGAATGAAAGTAGGAATACAAACGTGGGTGATTGTGTGTGTGTACAGTATGCTCCGACAGAGGATAAAAAAGTAAGAGAGAAAGAGGAGTTCTGGGTGAATGTGGAGGCGTGCCTGGATAAGTTTGACAAGAACGAAAGAATATTCCTGATTGGGGATGTGAATGGTAAGGTGGGTGATGGGAAAGTTGATGGAGTAGTGGGAGGGTGGGGGGTACCATCAGAGGTGAATGGGAATGGTAGTGCACTTGTGGACGTATGTGTGGGGAGGAGGTTGTGGATAGCCAACACCTTCTACCGACACAGAATGATACACAGATACACGTGGAAACGGTATATGAATGAAGGCGGTGCTGGTTGGGAGGAGGGGTGTCGACTGACTGGGGACAGAGGTGCATGGGGGCGGTTCGTTCGTGGCCACCCCGTCGGGGATCACGGCGTCAGGCAATTGATTGATAGATAGACTATTAAGATTATTAATGAAGTATTAACTTAAGGTAGCGCCAGCGAACTTGGCAATAATTTTGACCCCTTAACTGCTTATAACTCGAAATTAATGAAAGCAATCGGGCTGACGTTTCTATCATTTGGGAAGAGTCCACCAGGAAATAGTTGTGGATATTTACAGCCAGTTTGCTCTAGGCCCTTTTGAGTTATAGAGAGGTCAGGGATCAAGTTTTTTTTTTATATACTGTACATATTAACCCCTTCTGAACCGGCACAGTCCTTTTAACCTTTTCTGGCTACTATTGTATGATATTATTCAGTTTAAAAAGGACCTCCAGTAATGAACAGCCTTCCAACTATCTCACTTAACCCTTTTTACTACCACATAGCATTCATAAACGGCACAAAATCGTTTAAATATAGTTAGAATCAAATTTAAAAGACATCACCGCTACGGAAAGGGTTAATACCGGAACAACATTGGACACACATCAACAAAAAAGTCATCATTGTCTATTGTAAAGCAACTAAGCCTAATCATTTATCTGTTAAGGGGAGATATCGACTTGAGGGATTTTTTTCTGGACCCCTTTCTCCCTCATGTTTAGCCCCATTTGCTTTGAGATTTTAAGGCATTCGCCCCATTAGTTTGGCGATTTTAAGAACTTTCGCCCCCATTTCCGTCAATTTTAAGACCTTTCGTGCAATTTAGGTGTCGATTTTATCCTGGCGAGCGATAGCGAGCCTGTAATTTAAGAGGAACCGGCTTTCAGCCGGGACATTTTTCTACCGAAAAATGTACAAATTTATCTTGAAAGGGGCTCAAGGGGGTGTAATCTTAAGCTTGATGGATATCTAGAGACCAAACTAAAAACCTCCCCTTAAGTTTCCGGGAAGACGTCGAATACCCATATACTTCTTTAAATACCCATATACTTCTTTAAATACCCATATACTTCTTTAAATACCCATATACTTCTTTAAATACCCATATACTTCTTTAAATACCCATATACTTCTTTAAATACCCATATACTTCTTTAAATACCCATATACTTCTTTAAATTAATACAATCATATTTGTTTTCACCAACCCATCAATTAATTTACATATAAACCCTAACTAGTGCCATCAATGACAGTAATGAATACATGTGGTACTCCAAGGACTCGAACCTAGGATACTCACACCGTAATTCCGCATACTAAGCATAACGCTATCAAGAGGTTCCATGTCATCTCAACCAGTAGACCATTTCAACCAGTAGCTCTCAACCAGTGCCAAATTAACCCAGACCAACCAAACCAGTGCCAAAATATAGTACTAACCTAATCTAACCTAACCTAACCGTATTGGTTGATTTGGTACTGGTTGAGAGCTACTGGTTGAAATGGTCTACTGGTTGAGTTGACCGGTCACCCTATCAAGACAGTGCCTCGTTTTGTTCAATCATATATTCACGTCTAGATATGATAAAGTTAGCGTATTTTCAACACAACATAAAAGTTCTATAGTTGCGAAACCAATTAAAAAGTTCTCACTGTTTACATCATGGTGTGTTATTTATGCCCTCCGGTCAGTAATGACATACATCAATATCCTCTTATGTATGCCATTATACTCACCAACCTGTCATTAGTTGGAAAGGGATCTGGGTACGTGGAGTTTTTTAAGGGGAATGAAGCTGTTTTATTATTTTGTTCCTATATATTCATTTCTATATATATATAGTTTAGTTTCCTCGCTAAACCTCCACGAACCTTAAAAAAAAAAAAAAAAAACACTCTCTAGACCCCCTTCAAGACAAATTTGTAAATTTTTCGGTATTCTATTCTCGCTATTCTATCGCTACTATAATAATCAGTGTTCCTCAGAGCTTTCCCAGTGTATACCACCTCCTTTACGTAGGGCACGTGGTACCCGTCTTGCAACACAATTCCACCCCTACTCTGTGCAACTCTCCAACCCAAGAGTGAAACGTTACTCTCAAACTATCTTCTATTCAACAGCTGAGCTCTGGAACTCTCTCCCAGAATCAGTCTTTCCCTCTTCCTATGACTTAAATTGCTTCAAACTCTGTGTGTCCAGGCATTTTGGCTCGAACGTCCCTTGATTTTGGCCCTGTCACTCTTTCAACTATGGGGGAGGCACTCGCTATAGGCAGTTCTGCCTTTTGCCTCCCTCATCACATAGAAAAAAAGAAAAAAGAAAGATAGATAGATGGCTCGAACGTCCCTTGAGTTTGGCCCCGTCACTCTTTCAACTCGGGGGGGGGGGGGGCACTCGATGCAAGCAGTTCTGCCTTCTGTCTCACTCACTCACTCACATAAAACAAATACAAAATAAAAACAAAAATAAACAAAAATAGAAAAATTTACTTATTTAAATTTGGTAGCATAATTTAGAGTCCTCATCCTTTACCCCCAATTTACTAGTTATGTCCCCAGGTCAATAATTGCATACATCAATATAATATCCTCTCCTTTATGTCATTATATTGAGCAAGCTATTATTAGAACGGCGATTATTCCCGTAACGAGGCAGTTAGTGCGGTGATAAATTAGCGAGGTAAATGCCGTCCCTGGAATTCGCCAATATTTATGACGTTAGAGGGAGAGATGCACAGCTGACCACGGGAATTACTAGACACGCCGCCCTGATTGTATGTGTGGAAGCAATACTATGCCCTATTTCCAGTGAGCAGGCCAAAATAATGAAGGAACAGGTAAAGTCAGAACTGGCTATGGTAAGTAAAGGATCCAGCCCACCACATGACGGATCCAGCCCACCACATGACGGATCCAGCCCACCACATGACGGATCCAGCCCACCACATGACGGATCCAGCCCACCACATGACGGATCCAGCCCACCACATGACGGATCCAGCCCACCACATGACGGATCCAGCCCACCACATGACGGATCCAGCCCACCACATGACGGATCCAGCCCACCACATGACGGATCCAGCCCACCACATGACGGATCCAGCCCACCACATGACGGATCCAGCCCACCACATGATGGATGCAGCCCACCACATAACAGATCCAGCCCACCACATGACGGATCCAGCCCACCACATAACAGAGTGAACCCATACAGTACCGGTGACGTACAGTACCGGTGACATACAGTACCGGTGACGTACAGTACCGGTGACGTACAGTACCGGTGACGTCGCTTTTGTCGGATTTCAGCTACATTTAGACGATTTTATGAAGCTTAGGAAGGACATAGGGTTGCTTAAGGGGAGGTTTTTAGTTGATTCCCTAGACTTCCATCAAGCTTAAAATTACTCCCCCTAGACCCCTTGTCAAGATAAATTTGTAAATTTTTCGGTAGAAAAATATCCCGGCCGAAGGCCGGTTCCCCCTAAATTACAGGCTCGCTATCGCTCGCCAGGAAAAAATCGACACCTAAATGGCACGAATGGTCTTAAAATTGACAGAAATGGGGCGAGGGTTCTTAAAATCGCCAAACTAATAGGGCGGACGTCTTAAAATCTCAAAAGCAATGGGGCTAAACATGAGGGAGAAAGGGGTCCAGAAAAAAATCCTCCAGGTGGAAATCTCCCCTTCAAGGATGAATTGAGATTGTCTGTAGTCTTTTAATGGGTAGACGTCCTGCCTAAGCTGAATATAATCGTCTATGGGTTTCCAGAATATAATGAAAAGGACGTGACTGGTACTGAAGGGGTTAGTATATTCAATCCTCGAGGACGCTTTTTGCATTTGGTTTTCGGCTGACGATAAACGATTATATTCAGTTTTGGAAGGACCTCTATGAAGCAATGGGGTGGAATATTATATCTTACTTAGCCCTTTCAGTACTGTGTTATAAAATCTCGGGTAATTTAATCTGAGTAGTTAGAAATGAACAAGAACAACAGGTGTAGAGTGAACAATGAACAATAACAACAGAAGAACAAACAACAAACAATAAAGACAAGAACAACCAGTGTAGAGTGAACAATGAAAAACATACAATGAACAATAACAACAATAACAACAGAAGAACAAACAACAAACAATAAAGACAAGAACAACAAGTGTAGAGTGAACAATGAAGAACAAACAATGAACAAACAATGAACAATAACAACAGAAGAACAAACAACAAACAATAACAACAAGAGGAACGGAAGGGAGAGAGAGGGCATGAGTAATGAACGGATATTGGTCTAATGGAGGAGGAACAGGGCACAAGGGGTGGTGAGAGAGAGAGAGAGAGAGAGAGAGAGAGAGAGAGAGAGAGAGAGAGAGAGAGAGAGAGAGAGGGAGAGAGAGGGAGAGTTTAGAGAGAAGAAGACCAGGATTTAAAAGAGGAATAACTTAGGAGGCACTGAGGAGTAAAATTAGAGTAGAGAGAGAGAGAGAGAGAGAGAGAGAGAGAGAGAGAGAGAGAGAGAGAGAGAGAGAGAGAGAGAGAGAGAGAGAAGAAAGACCAGGAGTTAAAAAGAGGAATAACTTAGGAGGCACTGAGGAGTAAAATTAGAGTAGAGTAGAGTAGAGAGAGAGAGAGAGAGAGAGAGAGAGAGTTAGAGAGAGAGAAGAAAGACCAGGAGTTAAAAAGAGGAATAACTTAGGAGGCACTGAGGAGTAAAATTAGAGTAGAGAGAGAGAGAGAGAGAGAGAGAGAGAGAGAGAGAGAGAGAGAGAGAGAGAGAGAGAGAGAGAGAGACCAGGAGGAGTTACAAAGAGGAATAATTTAGGAGGCACTGAGGAGTAAAATTAGAGTAGAGAGAGAGAGAGAGAGAGAGAGAGAGAGAGAGAGAGATAATAGAGGAATACAAAGAATAATTAAAAACAAATAATTATATGGAGATGTAATAATGGAGATAATTATTAAGACAAGGATAATTATTAAGACAAGGATAATTATTAAGACAAGGATAATTATTAAGACAAGGATAATTATTAAGACAAGGATAATTATTAGGACAAGGATAATTATTAAGACAAGGATAATTATTAAGACAAGGATAATTATTAAGACGAGGATAATTATTAAGACGAGGATAATTATTAAGACAAGGATAATTATTAAGACAAGGATAATTATTAGGACAAGGATAATTATTAAGACAAGGATAATTATTAAGGCAAGGATAATTAGCAAAATAATTTGTAATTTGGCTGATAATGATGGCAACACTTCCATTACGATAGTAGTAATAAAGCTAATAACGATAACTATGATGCATTATTGATAACGAAGGTAAATCTGATCGTTATATTACATAGAGAGCCTTATATAGATTTACATAGATTATCATATATTATACAGTGGCCACACAGACTTTACGATCCAAGCGAAGGGGTCAGGACTTGTATTAAATTGAAGTATTATGTTCCCTCCAC
The DNA here is from genome assembly GCA_032716605.1 of Paralithodes platypus. Classification (NCBI taxonomy): domain Eukaryota; kingdom Metazoa; phylum Arthropoda; class Malacostraca; order Decapoda; family Lithodidae; genus Paralithodes; species Paralithodes platypus. The sequence goes on along the minus strand of CM064513.1, from coordinate 3,192,361 downwards.
CCACCGACTTCACTCTTAAACTCAATTAATGAAATCAACAATTACATGTGGCAGTCCAGGGATTCGAACCTAGGATGCTCACACCGAAATTCATTGCATTTATCCATTGCGCTACGAAGACAGTTGAAGAATGGTGGACAAGCCTACGATTTATTATGCAGTTTCGAATCCTACATATCAATCTAAGCATGTACACACTTTCCAACTGCGCTATATTAGGCTATTATTAGGGTATGTATAGATGGATGGAAGGAAGGAGTAATTAATGGGGCCTTAACCCTAAGGAAGGCCTCTCTATAAACTACCCCTGAACCTGTAGCAGATCCCCGAATAAAGGATAGCGGAAGAAAAGGACAGCAAATAAGAAGGAAGGAAGGCAGGAAGGAAAGGAGAACAACAGGTAGCCCATAAGTAAGAATGAAAGAAATAATCAAGCAAAACAATAAAGTCCGGGAAGGAAAAGAAGGAAATAAAGAAAGGTAATTAATAAACAAATGAAGAAACAAGACAACGAGAGAGAGAGAGAGAGAGAGAGAGAGAGAGAGAGAGAGAGAGAGAGAGAGAGAGAGAGAGAGAGAGAGAGAGAAGGGTAGATGAAAAGAAGGAAATAAAGAAAGGTAAATAATAAACAAATGAAGAAACAAGACAACGAGAGAGAGAGAGAGAGAGAGAGAGAGAGAGAGAGAGAGAGAGAGAGAGAGAGAGAGAGAGAGAAGGGTAGATGATGGGAGAAGAATGGAATGAAAGAGAGGGGAAGAAGAAGGGGGTGATGAGAGGTAAGAGGAGGAACAGGAACAATGATGATAATAATAGGATAAGATAGAGAGTATCTGTGGCAGTAAACATGGTAAAGTGAGGTCATTCGAGGCCTGATCATTGCTGGAGGTCCGTTTAAAACTGAATAAAATCGTTTAATAGTAGCCAAAATAAAGTTAAAAAGACATCACCGGTACAGAAGGGGTTAACATAGAAGAGAAAAATTAGCGTAAGGAATGAAGGAAGGAAGGAAGATAGAAAGAAAGAAAGGAAGGAAGGAAGGAAGGAAGATCGGACTGAAGGGAAGGAAGGAAGGAAGGAATATCGAACTGAAGGGAAGGAAGGAAGGAAGATCGGACTGAAGGGAAGGAAGGAAGGAGGGAAGGAAGGAAGGAAAGAAGAGAAATACCACACACAAGAATAATAATAATAATAAAATACATGAATTAAAGAGATTATGTGAACAATTATAAAAGAGGAATTATGAGAAGGATGGTGAAAGAGAAAGAGAGGAAAGGAAATAGGGAGAACAAGACAGAGAGAGAGAATACAAAATTAAGACATGGTTGGAGAGAGAGAGAATACAAAATTAAGACATGGTTGGAGAGAGAGAGAGAGAGAGAGAGAGAGAGAGAGAGAGAGAGAGAGAGAGAGAGAGAGAGAGAGAGAGAGAGAGAGAGAGAGAGAGGTCAGGACACAACAAAAGGTAAACAAAGAAATACTGGAAAAAATCAAACACAGTGAGATTAATGAATAGATGGACCTTTAATAATGTAATAATAAGATGAAGATATTTAATAATAATAATAATAATAATAATAATAATAATAACTTGGCCGATAGTGATGGTGATAATAGATATAAGAATGAAGTATTATTCTTAAGGGGGGTCACCTGTTTTGTTCTCTATTTCTCTGTCTTGTATCCATTCAGCCTACTGTTTTAAGACGTTTCTCCCCATTCAGGTGTCGATTTCTTCCTGGCGAGCGATAGCAAGCCAGCATTGTATGAATAAATCCGGCTTCGCCGGAGAAATTTTTCTATCGAAAAATGTACACAATTAGCTTGCTGTCAAAAACATTTAAATTACAAATGCTGGCTCGCTTCCGCTCGCCAAGTAAAAATAGACACCTGGATGGGGTAAACATCTTAAAACAGAAGACTGAATGGGGCCGAATGGATACAACCCAGAGTGAGAGGGAGGTAATAATAATGAAGGTAATGTTGATGATGTTATTGCACAGAGACAGAAGACAGGAATTAAGGTAGGAAGGGAGGAAGGAAATAATGAAGGAAGGAAGGAAGGAAGGAAGGAAGAAATTAAGAACGGAAGGAAGGGAAGGAATGAATGAATGAAGGAAGGAAGGAAGGAAGGAGGATAGAAAGGCATGAATGAATTAATGAATGAAGGAAGGCAGATAGAAAGGAATGAATGAATGAAGGAAGATAGAAAGGAATTAATGAATGAATGAATGAAGGAAGGAAGGAAGGAATATAGAAAGGAATGAATAAATTAAGGAAGATAGAAAGGAATGAAGGAAGGAAGATAGAAAGGAATGAATGAATGAATGAAGGAAGGAAGATAGAAAGGAATGAATGAATGAATGAAGGAAGGAAGATAGAAAGGAAGGAAGGAAGGAAGGAAGAAATAAAGAACGGAAGGAAGGGAAGTAAGGAATGAATGAATGAATGAAGGAAGGAAGTAAGGATGGAAAATAGAAAGAAAGGAAGGAAGGAAAGAAAGATGGAAGGAAGGAAGGAAGAAATGAAGAACGGAAGGAAGGAAAGTAAGGCATGAATGAATGAATGAAGGAAGGAAGGAAGAAAGGAAGGAAGGAAGAGAAGTAAGTAAGGAAGGAAGGAAGAACGGAAGGAAGTGAATGAATGAAGGACGGAAGGAAGGAAGGAAGATAGAAAGGAAGGAAGGAAGGAAGGAAGGAAGGAAGGAAGGAAGATCGAACTGAAGGGAAGGAAGGAAGGAAGGAAAGAAAGAAGGAACAAAGGAAGCAAGGGAAGGAAGAAAGAACAAAAAGAAAGAAAGAAATGAAGGAAGGGAAGGAAGAAAGAACAAAAAGAAAGAAAGAAAGAAAGGAAGGAAGGAAGGAAGGAAATAAAGGAAGACAGAAAGAAAGGAAGGAAGGAAGGAAGGATGGAACGAAAGGAGACATGTAGGCAGCCATTCAAGAAAGAAGGAAAGACAAAAGTTGTAAAATGGAAGGAAATAAAAAAAAAACACTAAGTAGATAAACAAGATTTAACAAAAAAAAATACAAGAAAAAACAAAAATATGTATAATATATGAAGAAGAAAGCAACGAAGGAAGGAACTAAGGAAATAACATGCAAAAAATAAGGAAAAAAACAAAACAAAAACAAAGACAAAGAAACAAGACAAATAAAGCCCAAATATAATAAGAAGAAACAAGGAAACAAGACAAAAAAGCCTGAAGATAATAAGAACGAAGAAACAAAGACAAAACAAAACAAATAAAGCCCGAACACAAAAAGATAGACAAAACAAGACAAATATAACCCGAAAACAACAAGGAAGACAAAACAAAACAAATAAAGCCCGAAAACAACAAGATAGACAAACAAGACAAATATAACCCAAAAACAACAAGGAAGACAAAACAAAACAAATAAAGCCCGAAAACAACAAGGAAGACAAAACAAAACAAATAAAGCCCGAAAACAACAAGATAGACAAACAAGACAAATATAACCCAAAAACAACGAACCACCAAAAACAAGAACCCAGCAACGAAGGAAGGAACTAAGGAAATAACATGCAAGAAATAAGGAAAAAAACAAAAAACAAAAACAAAGACAAAGAAACAAGACAAATAAAGCCCAAATATAATAAGAAGAAACAAGGAAACAAGACAAAAAAGCCTGAAGATAATAAGAACGAAGAAACAAAGACAAAACAAAACAAATAAAGCCCGAACACATAAAGATAGACAAAACAAGACAAATATAACCCGAAAACAACAAGGAAGACAAAACAAAACAAATAAAGCCCGAAAACAACAAGATAGACAAACAAGACAAATATAACCCAAAAACAACAAGGAAGACAAAACAAAACAAATAAAGCCCAAAAACAACAAGGAAGACAAAACAAAACAAATAAGGCCCGAAAACAACAAGATAGACAAACAAGACAAATATAACCCAAAAACAACAAGGAAGACAAAACAAAACAAATAAAGCCCGAAAACAACAAGGAAGACAAAACAAAACAAATAAAGCCCGAAAACAACAAGATAGACAAAACAAAACAAATAAAGCCCGAAAACAACAAGATAGACAAACAAGACAAATAAAGCCCGAAAACAACAAGAAAGTAGAAACAATGACAAAGCATGACAATAAAGCCCGAAAACAACAAGAAAAAAGAAACAATGACAAAACGAAACTAATAAAGCCCGAAAACAACAAGAAATAATAAACAAAGACAAAGCAAGACAAGAAAAGCCCGAAAACCGTGAAAAAAGAAAAAAAACGACAACCCAGCCATCAAGCCTGTTACTCCACTCTTCCATTTTTGTCTCTCGCTCTCTCTTTCTCTCTCTCTCAATATTAATCTTACTCAATCTCTCACTCACAATCTTACTCTCAATCTCACTCTCACAATCTTACTCTCACTCTCACAATCTTACTCTCACTCACTCTCTCTCTCTCTCTCGTAACTTTCCCCAACTTTTTTCCCACCACAAACTCAAGGGCCTACAACTCCTGACGCGCCATTTTTGAGGACTATTCTTTAGCGACATGACTGGCCTATTAGAAATTCAGATGCGTGGCGCCCCTCCTCCCACCCAGCAACCCCCTCTTCCTTTCTCCCGCACATACATTTTTCTGTTGGGCCCTAGACATCCATATTCAGTGTTACTCTCTCTCTCGCTCTCGCTCTCTCTCTCTCTCTCTCTCTCTCTCTCTCGTTCTCGCTCTCTCTCGTCGTCGCTCTCTCTCGTTCTCTCTTTCTATCTATATATATCTCTTTATTTATTTACCTACCTATCTCTCTCTCTCTCTCTCTCCCTCCCCCTCTCTCTCTCTCTCTCTCTCTCTCTCTCTCTCTCTCTCTCTCTCTCTCTCTCTCTCTCTCTCCAGTGTAACCTGTTCAGAAGTTGGATTAAAGAGATTAGCCAGTAACAAGCGTGGCAACTTCCCTCTCACATACAAGAGTTGCTGAGGCTCGAACAAGCTCTCCCGGGAACTTGCTAATAGTTCTATGGTCGTGCGGTAAGTAAAGTTATAAGGGAAAGGGTTCGGGACACTGTGCAATGTATTTTAGCATGTATTTTTAGCATGTATTTAGCATGTATTTTTAGCATGTATTTAGCATGTATTTTTAGCATGTATTTAGCATGTATTTTTAGCATGTATTTTTTCTTATAGATATACACATACACATTTAAGGGGAGGTTTTTAGTTTGGTCTCTAGATATCCATCAAGTTTAAGATTACACCCCCTTGAGCCCCTTTCAAGATAAATGTGTACATTTTTCGGTAGAAAAATTTCCCGGCTGAAAGCCGGTTCCTCTTAAATTACAGGCTCGCTATCGCTCGCCAGGATAAAATCGACACCTATATTGCACGAAAGGTCTTAAAATTGACAGAAATGGGTTGAAAGTTCTTAAAATCATCAAAATAATGGGGCGAACGTTTTAAAATTAGAAAAGCAATGGGGCTAAACATGAGGGAGAAAGGAGTCAAGAAAATACTCCCTCAAGTGGAAATCTCCCCTTAAACATATTAACATGTGCAGTGGGGGACAGTAACTACTGAGATAGTCAATAGGTGGTGCGAGAAAGTATTGGAGTCCGATATGACGAGCAGGGTGTCGAACTAGAGCAATACTGGGTGACCATTTGAATGAATATATATATATATTTTTGTTCTATGTGAGTGAGGGAGACAATAGGCAGAACTGCCTGTAGCGAGTGCCTCCCCCAGAGTTGAAAGAGCGACAGGGCCAAAATCAAGGGACGTTCGAGCCAAAATGCCTGGACACACGGAGTTTGAAGCAATTTAAGTCATAGGAGAAGGAAAGACTGATTCTGGGAGAGAGTTCCAGAGCTCAGCAGTTGAATAGAAGAAAATCTGAGAATAGCGTTTCACTCTTGGGTTGGAGAGTTGCACAGAGTAGGGGTGGGATTGTGTTGCAAGACGGATACTACGTACCTAACGTTGAGGTGGTGGTATACACTGGGAAAGCTCTGAGGAACACTGATTAGTGTAGTAGCGATAGAATAGCGAGAGAGATGCAACATTGCAGTGAAGAGAGAGATATTGCAGAGGCTGCCTTAGCAGGACTGGTAACATGGTCCTTCCAAGTGAGAGCAGAAGAAAAGGAGACACCAAGAGTATTGAGAGAAGATGAAGGATTGATTTTTTGTATTATTGAAGTGTAAGGGATAGTCCACCGGAAGTTCCGAACGGGTAGTAAGATGAAGAAATTGGGGTTTGGAAGCATTAAAGGTAACAAGGTTTTCTCTGCCCCAATTGGAAATAATAGTTAGATTAGAAGATAAGTGTTGTATGGCTTCATTAAGTTTGTATTTGAGGGATCGCTGGCTGGAGCGTTCAGGAAAACTAATTGAGTAGTGTAAGGTAGAGTCGTATGTGTATGGTCAGTAGTCCCAAACACCTGAGTTTCGGTGAGAAAGAGAAGATCAGGGTTGGCAGAGGAGAGGTGGTGTTCCACAGAGTGGAAGTTAAAGGGAAGGCCATGAATGTTGCATAAATCTATAGTAAGGGTAGAAGATAGTGATCCAGGGCATTTAGGGGAGTAGTTTCCAGGGGTCAAACTGATGGGGACATTTCTGGTCCCCCCCCCTGGGGACTCCGAGGCGGGTCGTGATCCTGTCATCGTTTTTGTTGTTAGAATAGATAGTGTACTATGTAAGGTGTTTGTAATATAATGTACTGATAGTAGGAGAATGTGTTTTGGAGGGCAGGCTGGGGTTGCCCTCAATTTTGATGAGGCACAGAAAGGATCAGCTAGAGAGGCCAGGTGGTGAAACATGAGTTCCAGCTCTCCTTATCAACCACCTAGCATTCCCCGGGAGTACCGCCCTGTCCGGCTGGTGCCTACAGCCTCCTCCTAACAATTCTGGAGGTTGGATTCCTGGTCCCAACCTCCAGGGGCTATCTGCGCCACAAAGTGACGGGCGATGGGGTCGCCACATCCCTACGCCTTCCGAATATGAGAAGACATACAAGAAATTTAACATAAAATACCATTGTGTCGGGCAATTTATCACATCCAAAAACACAATTTGAACTATACAGTACACAACAATTCTATCTTTTCAGCATTAATACTAAACAAAATTATCAAAGGATTCTGTTTTCGTTCGACACCCAGAAAACGAGACAATGAAGCCTTGAGTTTGGGTGGCCGAACCAGCACCTAGCTAACTACCAGACAACCAGGCACCACCGGCTACAAACCTCATCATTTAGAATTATACATCTAGCCTTGTCTAGTCTTGTCCAACCAGTGAGTCTACAGGCTATAGGATGTCTATGTCAATGTTTATGTCAATGTTTATGTCAATGTTGATGTCAATGTTTATGTCAATGTTTATGTTTATGTCTATGTCAATGTTTATGTCAATGTTTATGTCAATGTTTATGTCAATGTTTATGTCTATGTTTATGTTTATGTCTATGTCAATGTTTATGTCAATGTTTATGTCAATGTTTATGTCTATGTTTATGTTTATGTCTATGTCAATGTTTATGTCAATGTTTATGTCAATGTTTATGTCTATGTTTATGTTTATGTCTATGTCAATGTTTATGTCAATGTTTATGTCAATGTTTATGTCTATGTTTATGTTTATGTCTATGTCAATGTTTATGTCAATGTTTATGTCAATGTTTATGTCTATGTTTATGTTTATGTCTATGTCAATGTTTATGTCAATGTTTATGTCAATGTTTATGTCTGTTTATGTTTATGTCTATGTCAATGTTTATGTCAATGTTTATGTCAATGTTTATGTCTATGTTTATGTTTATGTCTATGTCAATGTTTATGTTTATGTCTATGTTTATGGCTATGACTATGTCTATGCCTATGTCTATGTCAATGTTTATGTCTATGTTTATGGCTATGACTATGTCTATGCCTATGTCTATGTCAATGTTTATGTTTATGTCTATGTTTATGGCTATGACTATGTCTATGCCTATGTCTATGTCAATGTTTATGTCTATGTTTATGGCTATGACTATGTCTATGCCTATGTCTATGTCAATGTTTATGTTTATGTCTATGTTTATGGCTATGACTATGTCTATGCCTATGTCTATGTCAATGTTTATGTCTATGTTTATGGCTATGACTATGTCTATGCCTATGTCTATGTCAATGTTTATGTTTATGTCTATGTTATGGCTATGACTATGTCTATGCCTATGTCTATGTCAATGTTTATGTCTATGTTTATGGCTATGACTATGTCTATGCCTATGTCTATGTCAATGTTTATGTTTATGTCTATGTTTATGGCTATGACTATGTCTATGCCTATGTCTATGTCAATGTTTATGTCTATGTTTATGGCTATGACTATGTCTATGCCTATGTCTATGTCAATGTTTATGTTTATGTCTATGTTTATGGCTATGACTATGTCTATGCCTATGTCTATGTCAATGTTTATGTCTATGTTTATGGCTATGACTATGTCTATGCCTATGTCTATGTCAATGTTTATGTTTATGTCTATGTTTATGGCTATGACTATGTCTATGCCTATGTCTATGTCAATGTTTATGTCTATGTTTATGGCTATGACTATGTCTATGCCTATGTCTATGTCAATGTTTATGTCTATGTTTATGGCTATGACTATGTCTATGCCTATGTCTATGTTTAAATCTATGCCTATGTCTATGCCTATGTCTATGCCTATGTCTATGTCTATGTCTATGTCTATGTCTATGTCTATGTCTATGTCTATGCCTATGTCTATGTCTATGTCTATGCCTATGTCTATGTCTATGTCTATGCCTATGTACAAAGGAGTACAAAGGAGTACAAAGGAAATCAAGCAACAACAGATCCAGTGACCCTTCTAGGTTGCTTGTCCTCCAAAACACTGAGGATCAAGTGTCCAAACAGTGGTTTAGAGTGGGTAAGGGAACATTGGAAAGGGAATTACTGCCCTGGAACTAATGTCCGTGGCAGGATTAGGAAGTTAGTAGGGGACAGATGGGTTAGTAACTGAGGGGGGGATAAAATAAAGTTATTCATTTACAAACGCAGTCAGTCGCGGGTTTGAAGCGAGATATTTGTCTAGGCGGAGTTTAAATGAATCTAAATGAATCAACGGTGATGCAGTCTATAACGTTTCGGGGAAGCCCATTCCACAAGTTGACAACTCGATTGAAGAAGAAATTCTTAGATTCGTGCGAGTTAAAAGATTTACCAATAATTTTGCAACCGTTTCCCCGCGTGTAATTAGATTGGTCGATAGTGAAGTACTTACTACAGTTCATATTGTCGATGCCTTTGATGATTTTGAACACTTGAATTAAGTCGCCTCTTAATCTGCGCTGGGTTAAAGGAAATAGATTTAATTCTCTAAGACGCTCTTCGTATGGTTTGTTCTTTAGGCTAGGTATCATTTTGGTAACTCTACGTTGAACTCGTTCTAGCTTGTTTATATCTTTTTGGTAATAAGGGCACCAGGATTGAACGCAGTATTCCAGAAGAGGGCGGACTAAGGAATTGTAAAGGGTTAGGATAACTTCTTTGGATTTATGCTCAAATGACCTGCCTATAAAGCCAATTATTTTGTTTGCCTTCTTAACAACTTCTGAACATTGTTGACTCGGTTTTAGGTTACTCGATATTGTTACTCCCAGATCGGTTTCTCTGTTTACATTCTTAAGCTGAGTGCCATTCATCGAATAGTTTGCTTTCTCATTTAGGTATCCGATATGTAGTACTTTACATTTATCCGCATTGAAACTCATTTGCCAAATTTGGGCCCAACATGACAATTTATCTAGATTGTGTTGCATATCGTCAACTTGTTCTTTCGAGAGTACGCTATTTGCAATTTTTGTATCGTCAGCAAATTTTGAGATTGTACAGGTGAGACCCTCATCTATGTCGTTGATGTAAATTAGAAAGAGAATTGGTCCTAGTACCGATCCCTGGGGTACCCCGCTACTTACATTGGTCCATTTTGATGCCTTACCGTTTATGACTACTCTTTGCTTTCTGTCGCTGAGCCAATTTTCTATCCATTTCAACACACCGTCTTGTATTCCATGCGCTTTTAGTTTTAGCAGTAAACGTTTGTGGGGAACTTTGTCAAAGGCCTTTTGAAAATCAAGGTATATAATATCTACAGCTTTACTCTCATCGTAGAGGTTGAGGATATCGTGGAAGAAGTCTAAGAGGTTTGTTAAACAGGAACGTTTTTTACGAAAGCCGTGTTGAGTATCTTTAAGTATGTTATTTTCCTCTAAGTGATTTACGAGTCTGTCTCGTATGACAGTTTCTAGCATTTTACATACAACTGAGGTTAAGCTAATTGGACGATAGTTACTGGATAGGGATTTGCTGCCTTTTTTGAATATGTCTATGCCTATGTCTATGTTTATGTCTATGCCTATGTCTATGCCTATGTCTATGCCTATGTCTATGTCTATGCCTATGTCTATGCCTATGTCTATGTTTAAATCTATGCCTATGTCTATGTTTAAATCTATGCCTATGTATATGCCTATGTCTATGCCTATGTCTATGTCTATGTCTATGCCTATGTCTATGCCTATGTCTATGCCTATGTCTATGTTTAAATTTATGCCTATGTCTATGCCTATGTCTATGCCTATGTCTATGTCTATGCCTATGTCTATGCCTATGTCTATGCCTATGTCTGTTTATGTCTATGCCTATGTCTATGCCTATGACTATGCCTATGTCTATGCCTATGTCTATGCCTATGTCTATGCCTATGTCTATGCCTATGTCTATGTTTATGTCTATGCCTATGTCTATGCCTATGTCTATGTCTATGTCTATGTTTAAATCTATGGCTATGTGTATGCCTATGTCTATGCCTATGTCGATGCCTAAGTCTATGTTTATGGCTATGACTATGTCTATGCCTATGTCTATGCCTATGTCTATGACTATGGCTATGACTATGAATAACAACTTTGTCACACTTCCAACCACAGTCTAATATCCATACTCACACAAACACACACAGTCTCTCACACACACACAAACACGAGCATACACCCAAACACACACACACACACATGTACACACTCTCTCACCCCCACGCATACGCACAACTTTAATACGCACATTGTCGCAAGTTCATAGTGACACCCCCACAATACTACATACACAGACGAGAATACACCCAAAAACACACACATAGGAGCATACACACACACCCAAACACACATACGAGCATACACACACAAGAATACACCCAGATATACACACACGCACACACACACACACGCACGCACCAGCATACATTAAAAAGCCACACATACTCAAACACACACACACACACGCTAGCCACTGGAATATTTGAAGGCCTCCGTCTGGTTCAGGAATAACATTAGATGAAACTGCAGGTGAAATCGGCGCGACAAACGGATAGTCGGAGAAATAATATCTATCCGCTGACCTCTGAGGGCTGGGGAAACTCTGACAAGGGCCTAGTTGGGTGCACAATAATATCCGCTGACCTCTGAGGGCTGGGGAAACTCTGACAAGGGCCTAGTTGGGTGCACAATAATATCCGCTGACCTCTGAGGGCTGGGGAAACTCTGACAAGGGCCTAGTTGGGTGCACAATAATATCCGCTGACCTCTGAGGGCTGGGGAAACTCTGACAAGGGCCTAGTTGGGTGCACAATAATATCCGCTGACCTCTGAGGGCTGGGGAAACTCTGACAAGGGCCTAGTTGGGTGCACAATAATATTCGCTGACCTCTGAGGGCTGGGGAAACTCTGACAAGGGCCTAGTTGGGTGCACAATAATATCCGCTGACCTCTGAGGGCTGGGGAAACTCTGACAAGGGCCTAGTTGGGTGCACAATTTAACTCTTTCGCTGTACAAGCTACATTTCTGGCTGTTGGTAGACGATTTTACTCAGCTTAGTCGGAAGATCTCTAGTAATGAAAGGCGTAAAATGTATCTCAATTATCCCTCGAGTCAGAGGAAGGATGGAGATAATTTTTACCCTTTATTTCCCAGAGGGCCTTCCAAAACTGCCTAAACATCGTCTAGTGATAGCCAGAATAAACGGTTAGAGTTTAGAGGGATACTAGGGTTTTCTGGACCGCCTTCTCCCTCGTGTTTAGTACTATTAGTTTTGAGATTTTAAGACGTCCGGCCCATTAGTTTTGTCGATTTTTAAAAATTTCACCCCCATTTCTTTATCAATATTAAGACCTTTCGTGCCATTTAGGTGTCAATCTTTTCCCTGGCGAGCCTTTAGTTTTAAGAGAAATCGGCCTTTGGCCAAAACATTTTTCTACCGATTTTTGTTTTTAATTGTCTTGAGAGGGGGTCTAGGGGGTGTTTTTTTAAAGTTTGAGGGAGGTC